>JAQGAU010004428.1:0-11636 GCA_034698045.1 Paramacrobiotus richtersi | reverse complement strand
CTGCTGCATCGTATCTTGAACTTCACGTTGCTCTTGTTCTTTTTTATCTTGACAACTACAAGAATTAAAGTCATTACGGAGTTACTCGGAAAATTACGTGCAGCAGCAGCTACTACAACATTAGCATTATATCACACTGTAATCAGTCAACTGTCAATATACCTTTAGCATCAGAACGGCGGGCGAGTAGGAGGAACTCCTTGATATCTTTTACTTGTTTAGGCTACGAAGAAAGGCACAGTTAGCGCGGAGATTCGTAATGAACAAACAGCTCCAAAGAGCCTATCAAACGAACGAACTCAAGAACCCTTCGGTCCCCGGAAGATTCCAGGCCAGAGCTCCGGCAGAAGTGGAAGGAAAGACTAGGGCCTCTATTACTCCTACGTTATAAAACGAACGTACCATTTTGGATCCGTCGGGGTAACCAAAACCATATGTTTCCCGTATGGCACGGTCAAATGAAAATCAGGAAACTATTCACGCTCCACGATGATCCAAAAGCAGAAGCAGCGCTTTTCATTTGGCCGGTTCGTACACTACGCAGCTCACATGGAATCATACAGGAACTTTGCGAAGTTGCGCCACTTTGTCGTTATCGTTTGTTATTTCATCTTTCTGAAGTAATAGAAGGCGCCGTTTCCCTGTTTTTCTGATGTGTCATTACCTCTACTACTTCAGTCCACTTGCCGTGGCAAGTGTAGTAAAACTGTAAATAAGCGCGATATGAAGAACATAATTTTTCTTTTCAGTCTTTCTTTTTAAAATAAATTCTACGGCTGATAATAGAAACTCATTTTGAAACGATTAACAAGTAGCTTTCTGTTCTTATTCCTTCTTGCTTTGGATCCGGAAAGTGGGATATCACGTATGCCTCTTGCGGAACTTCAGAATTCATACTGTATCCGGAAGATTTTTGGAGGAGTCTGTTTGTATGGTGATTTGCCTGGAGTGACGTGGATTCTGCCTGTCGAAGTTTTGACTTGTTACTTTCGGTAGTGGAGTTGTCGAAATTTGAAATCCTCATTTGTGCAAGCCCTTCTGAATTGTTAATTTTACTGGAAGCCCAGCGTACAGTGGATTTTTTACCGACTTGAATTGCGGCAACATGATCCAAGTCACGGATTTTCAAAGTATGTTGTCATTGTTGTGATCGTCTATCAGCGAATCCGGCATGTTTTCTTTGATATGGAATAATGTGTTTTTTTGCTCGACAGAGATTGGAATAGGCCTGGCGGGATTTGGTGTGACCTTCATTTTTTTGGGAATATTACTATTTTTCGATAAAGGCTTATTAGCGATTGGAAATGTGAGTTTTGGCAACAATTGCGAATATTGTTGGTGTCGTTGGGTTGTGTTTTGTTTTAAACCGATTCGTGTTTTCAGATACTATTTATCGTTGGTTTGACATTTGTCATTGGAGTGGAAAGAACCGCTAGGTTTTTTTTTCAGTTCCAAAAGATAAAAGGAACTGTAGCGTTTTTAGGCGGAATAGCGATAGTTCTGCTGGGCTATCCTTTTATCGGGATGGTCATAGAGTCATACGGATTCGTATCACTCTTCAGGTACGATCTGCACCCTATTTCAGAGGTTTCATTTCCATTAGTAGTACATCATGTCGAGTAACTAGTAGCGAGCAATTTCACAGAGCTGTGAATAGTTCAGCTGGTAAAACCGAATATAAACAGGATTTTTTCTTCGTTTTAGTGGATTCTTTCCGGTCGCACTTAGCTTCATACGGCGGCTGCCCGTTATTGGAAGTTTCCTTAACATGCCTGGCATAAGTAGGGTAAATAATGTCTTTCTGTTTACCATTGACCAGATTGCTGAACATTTTTCGTCTGTGATTTTGCAGATAGTGTCGAAGTATGCGGATGACTCTAGAACGGCTGTATAAAGTCCAAGAAATGTTTTCCTTGCATGACTTTTATTTATTTTGCTTGGTTTGTATGCGGCGGTCTGTGTTGAAAATCGTTGGAACTTTTTTTAACAAATTCGTTTGAGATCTCGTTACTTCGTTGGAATCTTTGCAGTTAAATTTTTAGACCGGTGTTCATTCGGACTCTTTAGATGTGCGCTCTGGGTCATGCTGATTTTTTTGCGCATGTTATTAACGATAGCACCATCAAGACGAAGGAAGATCGCTGATAGGACTGGAGATTAGTAATAAATTGTGCGCTGGTATTGGCAACATTTCGGATTGTGCATCCTCCGCATATCTTAAGGCTTATGCTAACAAGGCAGTCTTACCTTGCAATGCTTGCATATATCTATACTGTAAGATATGCTTGATTTTCCGTGCAGACATCATAAACTCTTCTTTTGCATTTGGAAAATTATGTTATTTTGGATTTTCAGTTTAAGCTGTACACATAACTGGAATCCAGCGCAGTACTGCGTTCAGCGATACACTAATTTACTGCTTACCATATAAAACAAAAGTGTTGCATTTATAATAAAAGTAGTAAGACGATGCAACATGGGACACTTTCATAGTGCTCATACATACAGCTGAGTGTTTGGGATACCGAAAACTAAGAAGTAGCCGCGCGCATTTCTGCAACCGCCGACAGAAATAATTTCATATTATAAATTCATTAAATAATTTCAAGAAAGAGTTTTACAATTTTGTTTAGTAACCATCTGCCTCACGGGCGTGCGCCTACGCGAGCTCTTCACGTTAACGTTTGGCCGATCTCACTTGCTTAGGTAACCGCCGTTGCCATCTGACCATCAGGGGTGAGATATGTACCACAGTAGTAACCATACTACCATTTCATTCTGAGTTTTCCATTGCTTTTGTCTGAAAAACCTGGCATTTTTCCAATCGACAGTCACAAATCACACGAGAAAAGTTGTGTTCATTGAGTGATATTTCAGGGCAACCGATTAAGATGTCGACTCGGACAAAAAAGCGACAAAAAGTCCGTAATGAGACGGATTTTTTCCCCAGCGTTTCTGCGCAAAAGTGCATTGAGCAGATCGACGAATTACTTCGCCGAGTGTTTGTTAAAGGTACGCGAGAGTCAGTAATTCTTAGCGGGCCATCGGGTTGTGGGAAATCTACAATTTTGGAGCAGGCTCTCCGGCCGTATAGAGAGGATCCTCACACCTGGAATAGTTTTTATCACCTCAAGCTGGATGGATGGACACAATCAGCTGATCCCAGAACATGCGTAGACGAAGTTCTTCTCCAAGTAGGTATCGCTAGGAAGAAAGGCGACGGTGGAGTAACTGGCTCGCTGGCCGAAAAGCTGGTGGAAATGGGAAAAATTCTGGATGATTTGTGTGAAAAGGAGAATAAGGTCGGTTTCATTATCGTTATTGATCAGCTGGAGGGACTTACTGCTGAACAAAGGAACCAGCTTTTATTGTATTACCTTCTGGATCTTGCTTACACGAAGGAATTCCCTCTTTGTGTTATCGGGATGACAACTACATTGGATGTGATGGAACGTATGGAAAAACGAGTCAGATCGCGGTTTTCCAACAGGATTATCAATGTCGGTGCCCAAGTTTTTGCCGATTTCGAAGAATTCCAGAATGCATCTGCGTTTCGAATGGCCCGTTCCATGAATTCAGATGTGAAAACCAGTAAGGGAACTTTAACAATCAACACTAACTTGATTTTTCCTCTTCATCGACATTATGAAGTTAATTTATAATTTTCAGCATGAAGTATTGTTTTATGGTTTCAAAATAATACTTCGAAGAAATCAGTTTCGCAACAATTTGTGAGTATTTAATCTATTGTATTGTATGTGCTTGCAGTTCGAGCAATTTTGGAAGTCCCGGCCGTGAAGACCAGTTTGCAAAGGATTTACGATGAAAGAAAAGGATGGCATACCATCACAGAATTGTCGGTTATCGTTGCATCCCTTTGCGTAAACAAAGACGCCGATGCTGCGGTGCATGTCGTGCAAGCTGCCAAGATGCTGCTGGCGGACAGAACTGTCGATATGATCAAGGATCTTCCGCACCTCCATTTGGCGCTCTTTCTGTGCTGTTTTCAGTACTTCCGCGTGCATGAGACAAAAACTTTGAATTACTGTCTTGCGGAAGAAGTTTACACCGAAGCCATAAAAACCCGACTAAAGAATCTACAGTTTGGCCAGCATCTGTTAATGGAAGCTTTTTCTGATTTGATCGGCTGCGGTCTCTTGAGATTCGCTGATAGAATACGAGATGAACCTTGGAAATACCGATCCGTCACGATAAATGTGGCCACACAGCAGATTCACAGTGCTGTTAACCAGATTGAGACAAGTAAGACCCCGACAGATTTAAAACTTTTTTGCAGTGAGGTTCTGCGGTGACCGAATATGTCCAAATACTACTTGTATTTATTGCTACTTGTGATTCGCTTTACTTTTACCTTTTTACTGTATTAATGTCTTTTCTCGTTACGAGCCATTCCGCAACGGTGCGATAACGTGTCATCCGCATTTTTTTGATTAATAAACTGGTTGTTACAAACTCGTTTGCTTCTCATTCTGCGCTACAAAATCCGCTATTACATGCACCTCTCTTATTACGAAGGCGTGTTAAAAAATATAACACACGGAAATATTGTATAACTGGCATTCGGATAGACTGTATTCTCACACTACATGAACAAACAGCTGAGTCAATGAATCAGAACATTTTCCGTGGATATACTCTCGATATTGCACCTCTTCGAAGCGGATCAGCTACGTCCTTGTTTTCCGGTCGGATTTCCTGTTCTGCAGGGCGTATTACAGAACCCCGCTCGAACATCGACATGCGGCTTTGTGTTTCTTCTCGTAATGCTCTGTACTCTGCGGCTATTTGGTCCGCTTCGTCGTAGTTGAAGTGCAGCGATCTGGGATGAATTTCAGAACGCCCAGATTCGTCTGAAAAAGAGCATATACTAGTTGAGTTATCTGCACATAAATAGAGAAATAACTAATTCCGTCAGTCGGTGTTACGTACCAGCAACTACAAAATCAGGTGTAATATCGAATTGCGGCCCACTAAAAACCACACTCTCGACTTTATTGTCCCGCCTTATTTTAGAGATTCCACTGGAATGAGAAACTTCGTTGCTTGCACCAAATCCTGAAACATTATGGCCCGTGGTCAAAAATCATGGATGGTCGCACACGGAAGTATTCTTTTAGTACTAGTCACGATATACCTTCGAAAAGCCGTTTCCCACCAGGCGCTGTCACCGGTCGAAACATGGGCTTTGGATTAAAATTAAAACCGGTACTGGTATCCAGAAGAGCTGACTCGATGTGTTTCACTCCGTCTTCTGAAAGCAGTTTTTCTGACTCGAGGTCTGCCTGTGATCGTTTCTTCCGTGGAAGTGCAGTACTATCTCGTGGACGAATCATCTTTTGCTTAGCTTCTGAGCTGCTTCCTTTTCTCGAGAGCTTTCCCTCATTGCGGCTTTCCGGCAGAGGAGTAATCTGCACTGGTCCTCTGATCAACAGTGCTACTTCGCCGGTATCCAGTAATACTTTCTCGGACCCTGTAGCATTCAAAAATATATGGAATAGAAGCAAAGGATTTCTTCACAATTGCTCATACTTGCAAGGGCAGACGCTCTTAATGAACCCGAACTCTTCGCCGGCGTCATCGGTGCAACTTTCTGGCTGGAAGGAGAGTCAATGGCATCCATAGGGGACACGTTGCCGCTGCCGGATGGAGTTGAGACAAACTGGATCGCAATGGATCGGGCAAGACTTCCGGCAGATCCATGTTCCGACTGATTGTCAGATTCGTTAGTGTGTACGGCTTCATCGTACATTACCGAATGCCGTCCATGGGAATACGACTGGCGACGCGAGCGTAGAGGTAGCGCCAAGATCGGACTAGTACCTCGCGTAACCAGCTTCTTCCGTACCTCGCTGTGCTTTACGGAGTTGTTCGCGCCAGACGACTGGTCCTTTGTGCCAGAGACAGGGCGACGTTTTGCCTGTGACGACTGCTGACTGGGATGATCAGAAGCCACACTTCGGTTGGAATACACGTAGTCCTTGGCAGAACGAGTTGTCTGCGCTTCGCCGCGGCGAGATTTCTTGGCTTCGTCGCTACGAGCTGGATTTCCTCGCTCGCTGACGCCACCATCACACGTTGAGTCTCTGTCTAACCATGCCAATTCGTCCTTTTCGGAGGGATTACTGAAAGAGACGAGCGTTGGTTCCTGTAGAAAGCGTTGCACTCGTTCCGGTAACTTGGGAAAAGATGCTGACTGGAAGAAAGGGCACGGCCGAGAAGTGACATCCCCTGTAAAATATCATGATAACACACGACTCAAAATACCGAATCGCCTCACAGTTCAGCAACTAGCTGGACGCAGGCAAACACGACGTGTTTGGAGCAGCCATCGATAAATTCTCACCTTTTTTCCCGAGAACGTGTTCCGCTTTATCTCGACGCATCCGGTCCGATACCCGCATATTCCCGAATATAGGACCCAACTACATAAGGAATTCATAATGTACGTATGAACATCATATCACGATCAATGTATGCAAGCCGGTAATTTACAGAAGGAGAATTCAACAAACGTACCCGAGTGGATTTGAGTGGAAGCGATACACGAGCAGACACCTCTTGTTGCTCACCATGGACGTCATCAGACTTTTCCCGATCCTCTGGAGCTACCGTTTTCTCGGTGGTTCTTGGATGTTTATGCTTATTCGATTTCAGTAACACACGATAATCCCGGCGATTTGGTCTGCTAGATCCATATTGTGGATCAGCTGAATGATCTGGAGGGTGTTTCAGGGATCCACGATCATCAGAAGTTCGGCGGTGCGAATTAGGAAGATTACTTTTGCGTTTATCCATTCAAAACATAGCCTTAAATTTAATTTATTAAAATTCATTAGATATGTGCACTTTGTAATCAACAACAACTGAATATTTGTTGCAGATTTAACCGGCAAAACTGAAAACTTGACAAGTGCTCCTGATCAGGTTACAGTACAAAGCGCCAAGCGATACGTTAGCGTGCTTTGTAAAGATGGGCGTGCTTGGTTGCACGGAAGTACCTGCTATATATCGTATTAATTTTGTGTTTCGAGCGAAAATAAATCCACAGACGGTAATTTTTGACATGTGCAGTGAAGTCCCACAAAATAAAATAAAGGTACAAAGAACCGTATCGCGAAACAATAACTGTATAGGCATAATAATTATAATGTAAGTCTACGCAATGGATGGCAAGAGCAGTAATCCCACATTTAACGAATTATAACAGACTAATAGCAGATCCATTATCAAAATTAGATGGAAAAGTCAGAAAATCAGAAAGTGATAATGTCACAGACGAGTCTGTCATCCACGAGTCGTCGTGATTGTAATTAATGTCTCTGTTTGTCGAGCTGCTGACCACATCACACGGTATCGGAAACGGGTCTGCAAAAAGACAATAATTTGTGAAAAAGCTTCCCTGTGCACCCGTACACGCTGCATATGTTTGGATTTTGTTAAGACTACAAATTAAGTTGAAAGCTGGGTGCCTTGATAATCGATTAGCTTCTCAAGATTATGCACTATATTTTTTGCGTCGGCATTTTTTCTTATTGTGTGTTCTAGGTAGAGTAGTGTAGTTGGCGATGTACCGCGGCTGAACACACACAAAGGTCACAGATTTTACTGTAGCCCGTACCGTACATTGTTGACAATGTTTAATTCGAACATATAACGCTTCTGCTTTCATGTGTGAAATTACGGCGCAGCGACATTCTAGCTAAAGGCTGATAAGCAATTCGTAGTTTGACATACTATTATTATATATGCATTATATGGTGCTCTATATTCACCGTGTATGCCAGAGTTACAGGAAGCACCGAAAAATGATTTTGATGGAGCTGGAGTATGATTCTTCTCGTGTTCAAATTCAATCAGCTTGGCAATCATCTCTGGTCGCATAGCTAACCGCTCTCGAATATCCATAATTTTTTTGGCTAGTTGTAAATTTTCTTGCAGATAATACTGCATTAGAGCAACTCTTTCTGCGTCGGGCAGATCAGTTGGGCGAAGCAGTTGCTTTGCAGAACGAGATACAGAACTCGGATTTGTGGGCGAACGTCGGGAAGAGCCCAGTGCAATGATGGGGCGATCCGAAGCCAGAAGCTCAGCTAACTGCGTCCCGCCGCTCACAGGTAACTGTGAGCTGCTCATTCCGCCAGAGGAATCCATTGCCACGCGATGAAATTAGCTTTATGCCAAAGGTCACCTTAAATTCCCGTAGGATGTGCTTTCCAATCAGCCAGCTCTATACTCTACACATCTGTCGTAAGAATCGAGATTAAAAGTATGATTTTAATTATGCTTTTTTTTCGTTGGTTGCCTAGAAATGTATTGTATAGAATAAAACACTTAGACTGAAATTAGTGTGGAGTCTAGCAGATAAAGAGTAATTATAATGTTACTAGGTGAACCCGCGCAAAATTGCCCGTTTCTCCTGAATGGGTTTGTTTTTCCCAGTTTTTACTTCCGATGGCAGAAGTAGACAACATTAGCTTTAGAATGATATATGGCACCTGAGAATTGAATGAGTGGATCGTTCAGAGTGACTCGACATACAGAAAACTCTTAGCGAATTATATAGATAGATAGATTTTACTACTGCCACAACGTTCGGTTGGGCTATCATATCGCGCAACCCATTCGTACATTTAATTCCTGGATTTTTAAGATTCTTTGTCAGCAATATCTGTTTTTGAAAAAACTATTCGTTCATGATAATCATGACCTCCGAAATTACTATTTCGAGTATATGATTTGTTACAGCTTTTATTACATTCAGTATAAAGTCTTATGCCTGCCAATATGTACATGCCCGCTACTACATTATTATATTACTGTTTCCAAAAACTGCATGTCCTATAGTATAACTGAGATCATTTCTATAAAAAGTTCTTCACGTATACCTGCAACTGGTAGTGGTTTTTTCAACAGGAAAAGTTCTTGATAAGCGTATACGTAGTTGAAGTCCAGAGAATGTGACGCTTACAAACATATAGCTTATTACTCTTTTATGTTAAGTAAGCATGTTCGAAGTTAAGAACGAACTTACTATGGTCGTGCAGTGAAAACCCTGATGGAAAGTTGTTGACCAAGACACAAAAACTACCGTTTACCGTTTGAAACAGGTTTAGAATCTTCGAAATCCCGGGGATGCCTCATTTCGATAGGCTGGAAACTCTGAGACGCTTGCAGTATTTATAATTACTACTCTTCGCTGCTTATGTTGGACCTTTGTGTTAGAGTTGTTTTCATCGATTTCTCCAGTTTGTGAAAGCAGACGGCAACAGTAAGCAGCGCCTGTAGCTTCTATGCAAAAAAAAGCTTTATTTTCCAACACTGATAAAAAAAATTGATTTTATTAGTTTAGCTATTTGTACAGGTTTGTAACAGCAGTGCAAGCAGAAGCTGTACAGTCAGCATTAACAAACAAAGCATCCATAACGACAACAAGCGTTTACTGCATTTTTACAACATCGCAGATCACAATCATCTGTCAAACGTGTAGCCGAGATTCTTTCTTTGTAAAAACAAGTGAATCTCCCGAAAATTCGGTCTGTTTTCTTCCGGTTTCTGCCAGCATTCACGCATGAGATCATAGATTTCTTTGGGACAATTGGCAGGTTGAGCAAGTACAAAGGTTTTCTTGTCGCTTTGATAGCACAAGCCGGCATTCTCGATCACTTGATCATCGCTCAGTTGTTCGAACGGTTGTTCACGTGCGAACGTCAACACTTCCCATAAAGTCACCGCAAATGACCACACATCCGATTTTGTGGTAAATTTGCCCTGTAGGAAAAAGGCAGTGGTCAGAACTAGTGGCATATAAAATGTGGTTGGTATATAAACGCAAAGTCCCAAAAAATATGAATACAGTTTTTATATATGCGATACAAATAAATGGGAAAATACCTACCAAAAGTATGCTTTCCCAGGCCATCCAGCGGATCGGTAGGATGGCCTTGCCCTCGATCCGGTAATAATCACAAGCATACAGTCTCCGACTCATGCCGAAATCGGAAATCTTTATGGTACAGTTTTGACCGACCAGGCAGTTCCTGGTAGCCAAATCACGGTGAACATAATTAAGATTCTCCAGATACTTCATACCGGAAGCGATTTGAGATGCCATGTAAATTAGTGTTCCATAGCTAGAAAAATAAACGTCGTTGAGAATTGGTGTCTTACCATATGTTTCCCAAATTGATATTGTATTTCTATGTCTGAAAAGTTGAAAAATCTAGCCAAATTTATTATCAAAAATTACTGTCGTCAGCCTATTTACGCTTCTAATAAATATTGTTATCATCCGAATGCGCAGTACTAGAATGTTTACGCTGCAGTCTTAAATTAAGTTTACAAAAAATGGGAGCACGTGTTTTTTGGTATATATATAGTTTCAACTTTCGACTAGCCACAAGCTCAGTCAGGAATCGGCGTCGGGGTTAAGAAATGGTTCATATTTGTGGAAACTCAGTTGTGTATATATATTATCGACTAGTCTCGATAACTCACTTTAGGGCTTTTTGGTGCATTTTTCCCGAAGGGCTTTCGGCCACATGGTCTTTCAAGAATTGGTTCAAATCACCACATTCCATATATTCAACAACCATGCATAGAGGATCCTCTTGGGTGCACACGCCCAAAACTTGGATCAAATTGGGATCATGCAGTGTGCTGAGTATTTCTATTTCGCGGCGGAAATCAGACCTGAAAAAACCATAAAAGTTTGGTTCTATTACTTCTGTATTATGTGCAGTCACCTGTTAATCAAGTCGACAACAACAGCTTACTTTATATCACCCGAAACATCTGAGCGAAGCATTTTGACAGCAACCAGTTTCATCGCACTGGGAGACATGGACCGGTAACCGGTCAATTCATACAAATCTTCCGCCACGCAAAGATGCACCTATACAACAGAAAATAGTCATTTTAGATAATAACTAATCATATTACCTGAAATATTACGAAAATCGTCTGAATGATTTTTTTTCTGTACCCACCTCTCCAAACTGTCCTTCACCAATTCTTTCAATAAATTTTAGACAAGAACGTGGTAACTCGGGCACATTGCACATTACGGGCTGGACGGGGGATGATGGCGAATCAATTGAGTTTGTTCCACTGGGCCCCTGCAGGCTGAACTGATTGTAGCATGGTAGTCGGTTGTTGCCGGCGAAAGTTTTTGGTTTTAAATAAGGCGACTTCAGTTCCGGTATTGCATATTCCCTTGAGCATAAAGTATCTGCAAGGATAACTCGGAATTACTGCACCGTATCTTGTCGACATACATACATTTCTTAAATGCTTACATTTGTTCTTTATCAGTTATTAGAAAATGATGTGAATTTCTTTTGAGTATAACTTGTTTATTGAACAGTTACGCTTGCAATTGATTGTATATGCTACGTACTATGGTATTCTTTTATCAAATCGGACGAGGTCATGTCGGGTAGCATGCGCTTGAGAATCACTTCATGTGGTTCATGATAAATCGTGTTTTTGTCTGGTTCTTCCGACGCCACCGAACCATACATATTCCCATTTATGGAGCGTAAGGTTTCCACTTGGACGTTTTTCAAGTCAAACGGTAGATTCTTTTCTAACGAGAAGAAATCAGCAGCGGAATGGAA
>JAQGAU010004427.1:0-11641 GCA_034698045.1 Paramacrobiotus richtersi | reverse complement strand
ACACACATTAATGACGTTCATCTGCTGAAAAACGCACGGCCATGTCCAGTATGCAACAAGAGTATGCGTAATCAGGGCAAGCTGAATCACCATATGAAGACCCATTCGGCCACCTTTGAGTATGTTTGCGAATGGTGTGGGAAAGGTTTTCACACAAAGTCTAACTTGCAAGCCCATCTGAAGTGTATGCATAAAGATGCTGTACCGGCGAGGTGAACGTCTGACCCAGAACGGTGAAATGGAATTTCTGCAGTTTTTTCAGTCGCTTCATTTGATTGTGTACTGATGTCTAACAGATTCTAACGGCATCATGTTGCTGGTTTTGTTTTTTTTGTTATAAAATGACTTTCACTGTTGAAAGGCCGCAAAACGTTGCCGTTTCTCTGCTAGATGCAGTCGGTTTTTGTATTTTTGTTACGTTTGCGACGGATCTTAATAAATAAAGATTTCGGTTTGAAACGTACCTATAGTCCTTGGGAAAGCGGATTAAACATATATGTACTGCCGTTTTGCGCGGTGCGCAAAACTGGCAAAGCAACTGATGCATGTCCTGTTTTAGGAAACATAAACGAGTCTCTCGGTTTTAACGAGAATTATTCTGCGTTCGCAAACCATGCACGACCCGAACTTCCCACTTCTGTTGCGGATTTTCGGTTGCCTCGTTTCCCATTCATTCATTTGGGGCATCATTTTGTTTTGCGGAAAGTACTTACACTTCCCAGATCAGGATAGCACTTGAACAGCAACACAAAAACCGATTAATTACACGTATTAGCAAAAAAACATCTAGGTATATCGAAACCCTTTGAACAGCCAGTCATTTTACAAGACCAACCACCTGAGCAATACACAACAAAGTCATGGCAAAAATATGCAGAGATCATAAGTATTCGGATATTTAACTCGCCGGTACAGCTTCCTTATGCATGCTTTTCACATGGCATCTTAGCTTCTGCCGTGTGTGAAAACCTTTCCCACACCGTTCACAAGAAAATTCATGCTCATCCGAATGGGTCCGCATATGCCGATTCAGCCTGATCTGAGTGCGGAAACTCTTGTTACACAACTCACAGGTCCGGACGTTTTTCAAAACATGAATGTCGCCGCAATGTGCGCTGAGACGACTGTATCTTGCAAAAATCGATGGACAGTGCGGACAATGAAAGCCGTCTTCTTCTTGGTGTAGCAGGACATGCTGGGACAAGGTACGCCAGGATTCCTCGATTTTAGCACAAATTGCACACTGTGGTGTTTTATGTACCTAAAAGCCAAGAAAGAAACATTAGACTAAATGAAGGCCACAGGTCCACTATCAAGCAGCTATCGACAATCAAACCATCTCTTTTCAAGTAATGTATAGATCACTAAGCTAACAAGCAATTTTACAGCCATACAAACGTTATGAAACGGTAAAAAATTCTTAAATGTAGTAAGCAAGGTAAAGTAATTTCTAAAACCCTACCGAAGTATGATGCATTCTAAGGCTATGTAGTGACGGCATATCCTCCCCACAAATATCGCAATGGAATATTTCGCGTTCATCCCCACAGTGATTAGGATGTGCACGTCGCACATGGGAATCCATCTTTCCACGTTCAATGGTATTACAGGCGCAAAATTTACACTTCTCGGTAAGAACCATCTGTGTTCCATGCTGGTTGATATGCTGGATCCACTCCGCAATATCATCGATGACAATATTACATTCCGGACACTCATGTTCCAGACTCTCAATGAGTCCGGAATGCTGTCGACTGTGCATCGCCAGCAGGCGTTCCGATGAAAAAAACAAACGGCATTCTTCGCATTTAAACACATTTCACTGCTGTGACGCTGGATGAAGTTTCGTCAGATCCGCCCGGAGCGAGAATTGTATTGATAGTATTCTCAAGGGGATGAGAATTCTGGATATGCTGATCCATCCACTTGGTGGAAATGAACAGATTGCAGTACCGGCATTGCTCCCTTGGTTCATACCTGGACCCATGCAGATTCACATGCATGGCCAGCCAATCAAATTTATCAACGAATAATCCACATTCCGGACACTTTTCCGCATTCATCTCCTTTCCATCGTGCCACAAATTGTGGATAACGAGGCTCTCTTCCGACGGAAAGTGGACAAAGCATTTGGTGCAAGGAAATTTAATCACCAGGGCGGGATTCTTTTTCAGTGCTCTGCAACGTTTTTTTCCCAAGTTCTTCTTTTGTCTTGCAGTTAATGATGAATTTGCATTTGACTGGTCAGCGTCAAGGTCCGGAGGGATTAGCCCTGACAAAGTTTGCACATCGAAGTCCTCCAATGGATCCTGGTCTTCTTCTGTCGGGAGGCTCGGCCCAGAATTAGCACGTGTTTCATAAATTACCTCAACATCTGAATCGTCATCTTCCGCGCCGTAAAATTCTGATTGACTTCGTTTGCGCTTATTCCGTCGGACTAACGGACTGACTTCTTCGTCTGACTGGTGTTCGACGGGATCCGGCTGCACTTCCATAAGATCAACAATTCCAACACGAAACATTTCCGGTTCACAATCCGCAGGTAAACCGACAAGCTCGACAGGTCCGGAAGACTGTTGGATGGGTTCCGGACTTTCTTTCAACATTTCCGCATAGCTTTGCGAATATCCAACTTTGAGCTCATCGCCGGTCTGGATTTCTTTGGTGACGACGAAATACACTTCACAATCGCGCAGACAAGCCATTAGATTTTGCTCTTGTTTATCCTTCGCAAATCGAACATATCGCAGCCAGTTGCAACAATTGTCCGAGTCCAGATGGAAGCGTTTTATTCCAGATCCATCTACAGCACGACACCCAAACGGGCTATACGCCGTGCTGCTGCACAACGCACCGACCATTGGTCCGAATAACGTTTGAGGATAAATCGCATTTCTTGTGAAAACTCCTTTCTCTACAAAAAAATTGTGAATTTTGCGCTGTGAGTTGATCTGGTCATATTCACTTGCGTAATCGTTCAACACAAAACACAGAAAGGCATAAGCATACAATCTGTATTATTGAAGCAAAGAAAGAAAGTTTTAATATTCTTGCTTACCATGAGAATTTTGGCAGATATCGATCATCAAACAGTCTGGCAAACTGGCGAACGCCAACGGCACAACAGGAGTATTTTCGATATGCGACACATGGTTCCAGCAAGGTTCGCCAGAAAACCCTCCGCAGTCGTCGCAATCTAGAAAAACACAAACAAACGCGTTCCACAATCGGCGCCACCAAACAAGAGAATGATGCAACAGGTCTTGCAAACCAGCAAAATACGAGACAGTTGAAAAGTACGTACAAATGGCATCACGAATATTTCGGTCCCTATTGCGCCTCGGAATGCCTGAACCAGAGAAATCTTCGTTTTGCAAGTTGTACGAAGTCAATGGCTGCATAGCAGTGGTTCCAAAACATATGCCTATATGTACTTATAGGCATATCCAAAACTCGTAGATTCCATCATGCAAGACCTGGTTGCAGTCCGCAAACGTTGCCTTTGCCGAAAACCGAAATCACTCCGGTGATTTCGGATTTGACTTCCACTTGACAAAAATAAGCGCAGATTAACGCACTTGATTTATCTGGGTCTGTAAGGGAACTTTTCATATGTTTTACGCGACATTCAACAAACCAACAATGAAAACAGTGGTGAAAAAAGACAAAAAAGAACAACAACACTACAAAAAATTCATAAAAATTCCATTTGCACAAATCGTGATAAATGACAAACTACAAAGATCGAAACTGAAAACATAAACGAAGACCGTTCTGGTGTACACGTAGCAGCCGCCATGGTTCGGTTGCCAGTTGTGCCACTAAAACAAATGAATGCCGCCGCACTCCGGTACAGTACATTCGATAATCTACAGCAAACAAAAGGGGAATTTTTTTGCATCCGCAGATCATGGTATGTACAAAGAATTGAGTTTTCGCCTTAGCTAGGCGCCATCTGCAGGGGTGGTGGCAGATGGAGCGGAAGTAAATTTGCTCCTTGAAGAAGCTGTTGAATTTGCTCCTTGAAGAAGCTGTTGAACATGCCATGTTCGGCTACCTGTATCTTAGCAACTGATTGTTCTATCAGTACATGGAACATACCAAAAGAACGGTAAAATTTTGCTTGTGTTGGTTCGGGGGACCACTACTCATGAATAAAAGATTGAACTGAATGGGGCGATTATCAGAACAATTCTGTAGTATTTTCTGCCTCGGATTTCTGTACATCCGGTCCTATGCTGTACTTGCGATCACGTACGTATAAAATTACAAATTTTGGTCTCTAAGCGCTTCGTAGTTTATGTTTTGCCTAAAATTTATAGTTTTTTGTTGTGTACTTATTTCCATAATCATATGGTTTTGATTAGTCCAGTTCGAACTGAAGATTTATTTGGCTTTGCATTGACTGAGCGCATTCATCATCCAGTTGTTTTGCAGGGATATCGGAATGTGGTGAATGGTAAAAGTTACTCCATCGAACCCTTGTTTTCTCCTGATGCAGTTTGTGTTCCTGGGATGACGAACCAGCGGTGAATTCTTTGTACAAAGTTAATCTGCGCTATCCGATGATCGCGACAACTTGCTCCACGAGCTCCTTTTGGATATCAACGGTGTCTGTAAGTGGGCGCCGTCGCGAAGTCGAGTGACTAGCTGCTGTGGAGTTGCTGGTCGATGTTTGTGTTGAAAACATCGACATCTTTCGTCGTTCTTTGCTGAGCCTTTAAGCCGTCAGTTACATTGTTTGACGATACGGGAGTCCTCGGAGTACTTTCGTTTTGAATAGGTATCAGTAATTTTGCAGTACTTCGTTTAGCCACCAAAACTGCAGCGCTGGTTTGAACTGAAGCAGCTTAACGTCCTTAACCAAAATTTTAGTTTCCTCATTCGCGAACCCGTGGAACTGGTAAAAGACGCAGCGCTACCCAGTAAGCTTTTTGTTTACTTTTTCCTGTCGTTGATATTGTACGCCAGTATTTTCTTTTTCAAGGAAAACCGGAAATGAGTTTTCCTGAGATATTTATGCCCAAAGTGATTCTCCTTCAGAGGCGGATTCAATTTCATATAACAGCAATAGACTGAGTTTGTCCCATATTGGTTCATTATTGCAGGCATCTAAATTTGAGGAAGATGGTATGCGAACTGTTCCACAACGCTGATTACATGCACATTTTCTAACCTTTTCGTATAAATTAGGCAGCAGTCTACAAAGAATTCTACACCGCCTGTTTCCCCAGCGGCCTTATGAATTTGAACACATTTAAGCGCGTGATGGAATCCAGTTTTGAGCTTGGAATATATACAAGCCAGGAAGATCTGTATCGGTAAATATTAGTAGTTCCTCTTCCTTGTGTAACCTAAATGTGTAACCTAAAAAATGAATAGAGAACTTGTACCTTCTCCGACTGGTTCTGTTTCGAGGTCCAAGAGTGAAAAGCTGTCGTTCAGTCCGCTCCTGTCCTCGATACACGCGCGCTTCTTTTCGGGTGAAATGTTGGGAGATTGTTCTAGAATTCGAAAGTGTCAGTAACTGGTCCTGGAGCCCAGTAAAACAAATTGACAACAACTGTCTAGAAAGCTGTCATGTACCGTTAATTCCATTCCCTTTCTCTGCAAAAACTGTAGGAAATTGTCCATCCTTTACTCGGCGCTTTCCTCCACCCAGCCTTTCCAAACTGTCCTCTGTAAAATGGTCCGAACAGACGCGATCACTTTCCACAGGAACCCAGCTTTTACGGCTGATATTTTGCAGCCACTGACCACGAACAACGTTGGGTTTCTCAGGGATTTTAAAAAACGAATGGGGTCCAGGTGTGGTGCACCTTTGCTTGCTCGAGTTGTTGTTACATCCAGGAACACAGCACCGTACCATTTTTTATTAGTTTGGTCAATACGAATATGCAATGCAGAAGAAGCGAATGTAAATTAACCGTATAGAAAAGAAATGTTTCCTTTCTGCCAAGTGCAGGATATTGGCCCAGTTCTGGTCTGAACATTGGTCTAGCTTTATGGCGTTTTGAGATCTTCGCTAAAGTTGGGTTGGTTATGTTACTGTTCACAATTGTTTGGCGGATCAGAAAACCATATGGGTAGTTTAGAATATTTCAAAATGTTTTCAGACATTCGAAAACTCTCTGAAAAGTTTAAATTCATCATTCGGTCCGTATACTGTTATTTACTGGTCTTTCGGTCAAGAAAACTGGCATGCCTAAGCGTTTCCCAGTTGGTGTGCTGGCATAAATCTCTGTCAGTTTTGCCACAGTTTCGGCTTTTTTGCGGTTTTTGTGCGAGACGTGTGCAGAGGCGAAAACTCAATAAACTCGTTCCGAATTTTCGTTTCAATGTCGGATTTCCGGTTGTCTTTCTTGAGTTTCTTCTCTTATCGTACAACATAAACACTTCTTATTGTACTTCTTACTGTATTACGACAGCCATGGTGGCAGCTATAGCGACACAGTGATCCCACTGACAGTGGCTGACTGCAGTACTTCTGCTATTTACAGTACTATTTTTCTTTTTTTGTTATGGTTTCAGGTTTCTGACTGTTTTTACTTGTGGCTGTTAGCGTGTTTTAACAAGTATTCACATCGATAAATTCGATTTGTGTTAATTGTCCACAATTCAAAAGTTTCTCGTTCAACATGCGCCAACGATGCTGTCTTCCTGGATGTAACTACGGATGGGGTACTAACAACGAGCCTACCAAACACATGTTTTCTTGTTCTCCTGATTCCCCGTTACGTGCGTCTTGGGAAGCAGCAATTCGCCCACAGTGCGACGGGACCTTTCCAAAGACAATCTGGTGCTGCGAAGATCATTTCCAACCGTCCGATATTCTCCCAGTCTATACCCCTGGAACTCCCTTCCAGACTAAAATGAATCCACCGGAATTGAGACCTGGAGCAGTACCGTCTACTTTTTCTGGAATCCCGAGCGAAACCAAACGTCCCAAGCAAACTAAAGGTATCGAAATTTTCTGTTATTCTTAATCCTGCTTGCAGAAGAGCAAAGGCCGAATATGATTTTTTTTTAGTTTTTATTGCTGTGCAGCCATCGAATTCGCACAACGTCCAGAAAAAAGATGTTTCTGTCTCTCGTATTCCAAAGCGCCGTGTGGTTCCGAGGCGGCGGAGGGAACAAAGTACCTGTGATGCCATTTGTACGGTTGCGTGATTCTCTTGTGCGGCTGGAATAACGCGGTCTGACTGATAATGTAGCGACTGTGTTTGCAGATTGCAAAGACTGTGGAGAGTTTTCCGAGGAAGCGTGTTGGTTCCATGTGTCACATATCGAAAATACTCCGGTGGTACCGTTGGCGCTGGCCAGTTTACCAGACTGTTTGATGATCTGCGAAAATTCACATGGTAAATATCAGTTTTCGAGAATTATTGTTAGGCAGTGTTAGTTGGTTACTTTTGACGATTCGAACAAATCAACATTATGCAGCGTTGTATTTCTGTCGTCTTGTGCTGCTTTCTATCATTCCGATGTGTTAAACGGTTACAGCTGATTAATTGATTGAATGGTCAGTGAGTTATAATAACATCAACTTGCAGCGAACAACCTGACATTTTTTTTTTGTAGAAAAAGGAGTTTTCTCAAAAAACCCGATTTACCCTCAAACATTATTTGGACCAATGGTCGGTGCGCTGTGCAGCAGCACTGCGTATAGCCCATTTGGATGTCGAGCTGAAGATGGATCTGGAATAAAACGCTTCCATCTGGACTCGGACAATTGTTGCAACTGGCTGCGCTATGTTCGATTCGCGAAGAATAAGCAGGAGCAAAATCTGATGGCGTGCCTGCACGATGGTGAAGTGTATTTCGTCGTCACCAAAGAAATCGAGGCCTGCGAGGAGCTTAAAGTGGGATATTCGCGAAGGTATGAGGAAATGTTAAAAGAATGTCCGGAACCTATGCAGCAGTATCCGGAACCCGTCGAGCCAGTCGGTTTACCTGCATACTGGGAGCCGGAAGCTTATTCTGTTGAAATTGTTGAGCCGATCAAAGTGCGGTCGGATCCGGTTGATGGTCCGGTAGTCCGGCGAAGTAAGCGTAAACGCCATCAGACCAAATTTTACGGCGCCGGGGAGAGCGATGCGGACGATTCGGACTTGGGTCATGAGAGAATTTATCGCACGTTTGTTAATCCTGGACCGCCTCTCCCGACGGATGAAGACCAGGACCCCCCTCCGATGGAAGACTTCAGTGTAGAAGCTTTATCAGCACTTATTAGTCCTGACCTTGGCATTGACATTGAGCAGCCGAAGGCGGATTCATCAGCAATCGCAAAACAGAAGCGAGACAAGGAGAAGCGTTCTAAACTCATGAGGAAGAATCCCGCTTTGGTCATCAAATTTCCGTGCACCGAATGCTTGGTCCACTTCCCGTCGGAGGAAAGCCTCGTTATCCACAGTCACTGGCACGATGACAAAGAGTTGAACGTGGAAGAGTGTCCCGAATGTGGATTAGTTTTTGATGAGTTTGGTTGGCTGGCACTGCATGTGAATTCACACTCGACCAAGTACGAACCTCGTGAAAGATGCCGGCTGTGTAATCTGTTCATTTCAAGCATCCGGATGGATCTGCACATGCAGAATTCTCATTCCAATAAGAGTGCAGCTCCCGGTCCGAGCGGATCTGACGAAACATCAACCAGCGTTTCAGCAGTGAAAGTGTACAAATGCGATGAATGTCGTTTGTGTTTTTCATCAGAAGTGTTGCTGACGCTGCACAGTCGTCAGCATTCCGGACTCGCGGGAGTTATGGAACAAGAGTGTCCGGAATGTAATATTGTCATTGAGAATGCTGTGGAGTGGATGCAACATATCAGTGAGCATGGAACAAAGGATGTTCGTACGGAAAAGTGTAAATATTGTGCCTGTACGACCATTGAACGCGGAAATATGGAATCTCATGTCCGACGTGCTCATCCTAATCACTATGGCGATCAACGCGAAATATTCCCTTGCGATGTTTGTGGGCAGGAGATGGCGTCTGCACGCAGCCTTCGGATGCATCGTATTTCGGTACGGGTTTAGAAATTTCGTGTTTTGTTTCGCTTAATGAGCCTTAATCCATACATACTCATTTTTTGACTTTTTTTAATTCTTCTGTACTGTTTTGTAACTTTCAGGCCGTAAGTGATAGCTGCTTGCTGAATTACAAAGTACACTTCTGGTATAATAATCTTTGGTTTGTTTGTTATATTCTTTATCATAATTATTGATCATATATTAAAAAGGAGAGGGTTTCATTGTCGGATAGTTGCTTATTAATTCAGTGATAAAACATTATTGTGGTGAATATTTAGTGCGCTCCAGTTCTTTTGCTGTAATTGCTACGCATTTCGTTGGAGAGACATTTCTTCCTGATTTTCAGAAACACGGAACACCACAGTGTGTGATATGTGCAAAAATCGAGGAATCATGGCGTACCTTGTCCCAGCATGTCCTGATGCATAAAGAAGAAGACGGTTTCCACTGCCCGCAGTGTACATCCATTTTCGGGACATACCATCGGCTCAGGACACACTGGGGTGATCTTCATGTTCTGAAGAACGTCCGGTCATGTGAGCTATGTAACAGGAGTTTTCGTAATCAACGCAAGCTGGATCGGCATATGCGGACACACTCGGACGTTCATGAATTCTCCTGTGAACGGTGTGGGAAAGGTTTTCACACGCGAGGGAACCTCAAGGCCCATGTGAAAAGCATGCATAAAGAAGCAGTACCGGCGATTTGAATGTCAGGCCCTAGCGGTGAAATGGAATTTCTGTATTTTTTTGATTACTTTGTTGTGTATTGATGTGCATCATTAATTTTATGGTTTTGTGCGTCTTGTTGACTGAAAGGGTTGAATATGCACAGCCAATGCTCTAAATGACTAATAATCGGTTTGTATATTTGTTGTTGTCCGTGTTATAATCTCTCCAGATCCTGGAAATGTGAGTACTTTTAGAAAAACAGAATAAACAAAACATGCATAGAAATTCGGTATGTGCCATGTTTACCAAAAAACCACATAAGGGGAAATGATTCTGCGTCCGCACAGCACGGTATCGACACTCATCAGACACGTTCGGAATCTTCGACTTCTTTCGGAATTAGGTCTGACAAGGAACAAGCGGAATATGATGCCTGCACGAATAACTGCATATGTACGAGTTACAATTCGATTACCAAGCACAATCAGCGCGGCATTATACTGCATCTATACATAGAACAAACCGCACACTCTAGCACAAACCGCACTATTTGTAATCATAGGTGGTAAAATAAAATATGGTAACGTGTAACACTATAACCAGAAGGCGTAATAATTAGATATACTAGATTAACAGAGAAAAAACTGCAGTAAATGATACAGCCGACATTTTCCGAGTGTCTCGAACAAAGTAAGATCAAAATTAATCGGAAGAATTAAACCTGTACCGCAATAATGCAGAAAGAAAACATAAGCAACACTTTATGCGGTTCAAGAAACGCACGGTTTCTGCAGGACTATGCGAATCTCTCGTACGAACATCCGATGCTGCACCGGCGGTGCATAATCTCAAGAGACATCATTAAGGCGCACTTTTTTCGAGCAGTGCTCCATGATGGTCTGCATCAGCTCCGGATCAAACTGAAAGGCCTCCTGAAGTGCCCCATTCTTCAAAACCGTACCCATATTCTTTGGAATCGCATTAAGGGCCGCTTCCTTCAGTTTCTCCAGATTCCGCTGACTGGCCAACACAAGATAGTGCACTGCATTCTCCCCGGTGACACCCTGTGCCAGCATCTCCTCGCACACTGCGCGCAAATCTGGCATCTCGTACTTGTCCGCCATGGTCAGCACCTTCTCAGCATTGGTGACGGTGACCTTTCCGATATCGCATCCGTCACGTAACCAAGCAGCACTTCCACCGTTTCCCCGTCGATATCCTTTAGTTCACAGCGAGCCAGGCGCTTTTCTTGGGAATCGTGCGACAGCATGGCCGCGAAGACTGAAGAGTGGCTCATCAAGAGTGCGCGATAGGTCGGGAAAACTTGGCCATCATGGGAATGAATTTTGAAATCAGCAGACTGCAGACGGGGATTCGAAGCCAGAGCTTCAGCTTGGCGTCTTACGAACTGCTGGCACCACTTTGACGAATCACCGGTAACGATCTGCGGCGCACTGACTACTTTCGGGTCTCCGTACATCGTTACTTTAACGACAATCGTGAGAGAGTCGTCTTCAAGAATCCCTGCCGTTTTGTCGTCGCCAAACAAATCACTGTGGGGAACAAAGTTCCTACGCCCCCAGTTGTCGTCTTGCTTGCGGAATGTGAGCTCTTGCGGAGTTTTTAGTGAAGCGATCACACTGGCATCTTTCCCGGTGGTTACACTGCGAAAAAGAAGAAAAGAAGCATGGAGTATTTGATAAACATGAATATTTATTAGGCTACGCCACGGTGTGTTGGCATTTCATTCATATTATGACAAATTCTCAATAAATCACCTACTACTACGTAAAGAAAAACAGAACATCTTTCACAAGAATGCGTAACAGGTGACGCGGAAACCACATGCAAGAGGAAACAAATCCAGATGCAAGACAGAATCCACTTCCGTTCTAACTCAACTGTAGAGCTCTCGATGTTACTATGAATCCCTGTCTC
>JAQGAU010004426.1:0-11643 GCA_034698045.1 Paramacrobiotus richtersi | reverse complement strand
GTTGACTTGCTGCGGGGGATTTGCTCGTCTCTGTGATAGCTGTAATGCGAATCGCGCTGGCTAATTCTTCCGCTCCGGCTGGATGAAGCGTCGGTGTGCGATAATCGCGTCAATAATCCCGGCTAAGCAGGGAAGCCGGGACCGGAGCGAGCGGGGTCTCAGCGCCCGGCACGCACATTAATCGCTCTGCTCCCATCTGACCTATTGTGCCCACTATAGCCAGCTATAGCGAGTCTAGATCTGCAGCAGCAGATCGATCACGTTCTGCAGCGCTGCTGTTTCCTCTTGCGCTCCGATGAACACGGCTGTAACCGGCAGTGTGCAGCAGCCCATATATCCAGCAAAGCACGGAGATGCCGTATAGTGTGGTAGAATGCACGGACCGGTAATGTTGTAGCCAACGCAAATACGAAGGTCAAATCTGTACGTCAACGGGAAGTGAGAACTGTGAGAGGTGCGGTGAGTGATTTACTAGCGCACGCAGGTGACGGGCGTGATCATGATACACATGCAATGAAGCAGCCCTATGGCTATACGATACAGCCAAGTACCCCTTTCCCGCCAAACGAACAATAGCATATACAAGTGCTTCCAGATATTCCTGTTTGTACTCTTTTGTCCACGCGTGCAACATCTAGCTATAGCGTGCATGCACAGCTAGAAAAAGGCCAAGCTGCGGTCTTGCAACTCGATGACATGGCATGGATTACGTACTGCATGCTGCATGAGACCGTATTCGTACGGGAAGCTGGGTGAAACACCAGCAAGTAGTCCATCAAAAAAAAGAGGAGGAAGACGCGGTTATACAGTATGGCTGCATAAGACTGGATCAAGAAGAACCTCTGTATGACGTCGGGTTATATGAAGCACCGATCCCACTCGAAGAGACCAATATGAATACGCCAAGCCGGACCGGACCGGATGAAATTCGCCGAAAATGACGAACCGAAGGAAATAACTGACCATACTGCACGGCTCTGCTTGTGAATAAGCCAAACTTGCTAAATTTGGGGTTGCAGCGAACATTACACTCTTAACTTGGTCATGCGTAATATTTCAACCTAATTCAGCCAGTTGTTTCTTGCCTACAGAGAAGTACTGTATCTGTATATGCCTCACTGTCAGTCGCAACTCTTTGTCGAACAAAACAGAATATTCTACTGTTTCTGACGGAGGTCCTACGGGCACAACAACACTTGCAGCGCCAATGAACGGTGTTACGATGAACATTCATTTCTCAACAGTTGCACTCAACTTTCATTCTAGTACACTGTAATGAATACTAATTACCGGCCTTGTTAATAATTATCAACCGTTAGGATCACCTATGCTGTACAATTAGAGTGGGCTCAAATAATACCTTTGCTCGCTGATCACGATTCATCAAGTCAGCACTAGAAACGTCGATACGAGATTTTGCCACATGCTAGTGACATGTTCAAGCTAGAATCGTGAACCAAATAAATATTTCCATAGCGGAAGAGTGCTTATTTAATTTAAAACGTATGTGTAGAAATGCGTATTGAGCGGCAATCGGCCGAAAAGCGGAAGTGTTAAGGACCGCTGTTCCATACGCCGTAAAGGGTTTCAGCGCTTCACTGAACCGGCACGGTGGGCCATCAAGTGCAGATCCTACCAAAACGAACAAACTATCCCTGCCGCTGGCATTGTCTCTTCATCAACAGGATTCAGATCGCTGCACTACCGACAATATAATAACAACACCATATCTTAAAAAATACTGTCATTTTAGTCTCGGACCAACCGCTAACCAGTTGGATCAACCGCTAATAATAAGGCGCTAACCAGTACGGCAAATATTTGTATTACTTCGGCTCTTCAGATAGAAAGAAGAAGCTAACTTAATAGTCGTCCCATGGAAGAGCAGACGCTTCTGATATAGAATCAGTCCGACTTAAGCCGGTACACCACATGCACCTGACCAGTGGACCAGTGGACCAGTGGACCAGTGGACCAGTGGTCAATTCGGAGCAGTCGCGTACCCGCATGTACGCTATATACCATATTTATGTCTATACGCACTGGCCATATCAAAAAGTCCTTCTACTGCAAACGTCACTACAGTGTAGACAGAAAATTAATATCTATGTACCTGTAGTTCCTGCTCGGGCTCCAGTCCTCGCCGGTAGCTGCTGCATCAAGGCGGCCGCCACTGCCAGCATTCTCACCTCCGAACATGATCGGATTCCCATCCAGACGCCGAAATACTAGTGCAGGATGTTATCCTCTCATCTACGATGCAAAATATTTCACTTATTCTGCCGGCCACACCACGTCACCACCTGAATCCCAGTCTAGCTAGTTGCATTTTGCTGTCGGATGTGGCTTATGCTAACGCCATCTTTAATTTGTCATCCACAGTGCATGTGCGCAGACAAAAAAGAATAAAGGGACGCGCGGCCAGCTTGGATGCAATGCTACCGGTCTGTAAAGGACACTAGCAGTACAGTAATAACGGGAACGCGATCTTGGTCCAATCAACATGTCACTTAGCTACTTTAAGATTCTTTGAGAGATTCAGCTGAATTCGGAGCACCGAACTACAAAGCCTACATTGCCGAATAAATCACGCGCGCTCACTCCGTAGTAGACAACTTATCCGTCTTTACGCGATTTGACTAGAAATACTGTAAACATCTCAACATTACAGCTGCACAATGATATGCCGCGCTCCTATCTCCTCCCTTTGTCCGCTTACCAATAAGCTATTCATCAAGCAGCGAAAGACCTTGGGACAGACAAAATGCTGGATGAGTGAAAGTTCTTCCCATTTGGTACAACCATATAATATTATCATTCGACGTTGCTTTCTTCAGAGAGCTTATATGAAGCGAAAAAACGGCGTAGTACACACAGCGACATTCTGAAATAAATATTAATGCGAAAAAACAGTTTGAAAACGTCTGATGTTAGTCGGACACTTTCAGCAAGTCTTTCAAGCAACTTTTGTGGGTTTTCAGTTGATAAACTTTCCGAGGAGAAGGAAGTCGAATGAGCTACAGAATCTGATATGGTCGAGGCAAATCCGCAAACTTCCTGTTCAACTGTTTCTATTATAACGTACGTGCTGTCTGTTGCAATTGGAGGAATACAGCTCGGCGGACAAAAGGGACGAGAGATCATCGCGGCAGAGATTGTATGTGTAACTGAATGCCTTACACGCATGTAGCTCTCATGTTGAGATGTGTACTTATACCCTGGAATCGCGTAAAACACAAAACCTTTTCTCGAGTCAGCTTCTGCTATGCAGTACCTTAAAGGTGACTTCGGGCAATCATGAGTTGTACATCCGACTGGAACGCTTGCCCAATTTTTCATCAGCCCAGGAGACAGTATCAAAGCGGTGGAGGTCAATCCAAAACATTCACTCGAACAAATACTGATGAATCAGATACAAGGTTTTTACAGTCACCGTTGTATTTTAGCATTGTTTGCCTCCGCCGAAGGGCGACAGAACGTGCGTGCGTAGAAAATGAATACGTTGAGGGTCACCTGTATGACATATTTGTAAAGCATACAACCTGTCAACAATTCCTACGCAAGTATCTGCTCACGGGAAACTGTTTATAATGGTCAGAATCTCGCTTTCCATTTATAACTGATTTCTAAAGAAGAATACAATTCTGGGAAGTGGAAACAATCGACAATGATGGTTCCATGTATATGTACACGATTCCAGCGAGGTTGGTTTGCGCTACGCATAGTCGCACATTAAATATGGCTTTTGTACGAAGTAATCGTATACGCAATTGGGGTTGCAATTAATTCTAGCACAATGTCCATATTACTGTCCAGAAAACAATGGCACACAGAGAAAGTGACGATGGTGCAGTATAAGTATGATGAGAAAAGCACAACATCGGAAAAGAGAATCACACTGGTCTACAATTAACTTGGGAAAAGCGGAAACTGGAAAAAGGGGAAGTGTGAAAGTGCTGGCCGTGATTCAGTACAGCTCGGCCGTTGGAATTGTGCAAAGTGTAATGACATCCGGTGGATGAAAAGGATTCCGTTGGCGTTATTGTGCTGTTGACTAGGACTGGCCCGGCACAATGCGCTGCGAATGCACTGCCGACGCCCTAACAGCCCGCTAAATACTCCCGACAGCCGGCCCTCGTCTCCGCCTCGCAGGCTAGCCTTAGCTATAGTCGGGACTTCGGCTCGGCCGTAATTCATTTACTCGAGCAGTGGGAGACTAAATTACTTTCTCGCTTCCTCCCGTCCATTCATGCCAGCCATTCACCCGCTAACTGTTGTGGTAAATTTATTGTACAAAGATTAAGAAGAGCCGATAAGGCTCGCTGCTGGCTCCCGCTCTCCCCGCTGGAGACGGCTGGATCAGGATGTAGACTGTAATCGGGACACTCCGCTTGCAGTTGCCGGCCGCGGTCTCCTAATTCTGCCGCTCAGTTGCGCGCGTAAGCCAATAAGTCCGCTCATTTGTCTGCACATCTGCATGTACATGGACATGTCATACTAAATTGCGCTGGAAATTGTAGTGATTTTGACGCATGCTTCATCGGATTGAGCATTTCATCCATCAATATCATTGCCGTGGTGGATGTGGCGGTTGCAATTGCAACCAGCGCACTTTACTTAACAAATCTCAGCGTATTCGTATGATGTAACGGGGACAGGGTATGCCAAGTGTTACTTGAGCGGTTGAGACATGCTCTGCTCCATCCGGTCTGCGGGAGAAAGAAGCGGGAGCCCTTGTATGTCGATACATCTCCAAGGTCATCGATCGATCAACATCCCTTTGTCCGACCAGGGACGGATACTCAAGTGACTTGATAACTACGCCAATACTGTATGTGGATCCCATTCCATTGCACTCGTTGCCCGAGTCGTTGATCATCAGATTCTGAGCTGTATCACAGTTAACGCCGACTCTCTCAGTTACAATACCTTTAACTTTGGGATAGTGTATTCGATTGACGACTACTCGCGTGTTTACTTCTCCAGGTGCATTCCCAAAAACAAACTCTTGTTTGATCATATGCATATACAAGAAACACCTTCGGCGGTTTCTTGAGATCTATATTCAGAATGGGTTTGAAAACATACGGTCCAGGTCTAACCAATTGCTAGTTGTGTGTGTGCAGTGTGCTTTGTCGTAGCTCTGTTCCTATCCTTGAGCGCTAGCAATGCTTTCTGTGGACAGCTGCCTTGGCATCCCGAAGTGAACAAGTACGTACTTACCGTACGACCTGGTCTTAGGCGGGTAACTGCGGACGTCTTGGCCGGCTGCGACAGGAAAATATGCGCTTGACAGCCTCCGAAACATATCCTCGAGCGATAATCAACATCTGCAAGAAGAAGATCGTCCCCCTTCCGTCGTACGTTTTGCACAGGATCAACTTCGCAAGGACAGAACAACGCGATACAATCTCGGTTGATTAGCAAAATCAATGCAAATGCGAAAAGGTAGATTGACGAGTCCACAACGGAAGGGCTGCTAGACAGAAGTTTCCAGTTCAACGAAAACATTCTTGATATTGGGTCTGTTTGCGTGTGCTAGTTAAGGCGCACAAGTCAGAACTTCTCATCTGATCTGGCGTAAATTTTTGTTTCTCATTTTGATCAGACTGCGTGTCCCAGTCTGGTTTTGTGAAGTAATAATAGCTAGGACAGTGCACTCGCTGATTGCGCGCACTGAATGACCATTCGGACCGAAGCAAGGGAAGTGCGTACGTAGGGCAACATGGAACAAAAATAATAAAACAATAATGACCGACCGACAGATAACGGACAGACATCGAAATCCATTTCAGTTGAGGACAGAGGACCTTGCTCCGCTTCGGTCGACAATATTGGATGCAAAAGGCATTTTGACCAGCCAGTACCGTCGTACCGAAAGAGTACTTGGGGCCATGTCTGCAGCCGCAGGTCAAGTCCATCGACGTGTAAGTATGCTGGAAATTACGTCAGCCTGAGCCCGAGTACATCTCGACTCTCGGCAGAATTCGTGCTGGCGTATTGAACCACTAGTGCCCGGTACAGTATATACCAGAAGGAATTTACCCAGTTGAGCTATGAGCTGAAAACCGCAATCACCGACCAAGTAATCTAAATTAATAAGAAAATGCTGTTTTTCTTAGTTTCTCTGACCATAGGTCAGAGATGGCAGCATGATGCTTCTTTGACACCTGTCTGTTTCACACAAAAAAGTTTCTCGTGTTAGCTGCATGGGATAAGCTTTTTTATACGATTTCATATAATTTCTATGGCGCAGCGCTGCATTCGTGATTAAACCATCTTAGGTGAAAAAAAGTGCATTTTCCCCTATGAAAGTTATGCATTACTTGTTATTAAAGTACTGGATATGGCCAGTTACTCTCCGGCTGTTCAAGAGCTGGTCGATGATGGACCAAAAACATACGTGACAGATGTTATCCGTCCATTCCGGAGCATTTCCGCTGTCCCCGGAATAAGCCCATAATATTATATGCTGAGCAATCAAGCGAGCGTTGTGGGATAATACTTTGCCGATGACAATAACGCCATTTTCACTAGTGTTCAGTAGTCACTTCGCCCAGCACTGCACGGCACTGCACAGCCATCATTTTGAACATTTTGCACATATACATAGACCAGCTCTACAAACGACCACATCTTGACAATCTGCGTACAAAGAATAGACACTGCTATACTATGTAGACTGTCTGTACAAAGAGGAGAAGCTGAAGCTGAACCTGAACAACAAGGCCGAATGACACGCGTCGACACACCGGGAAGTGAGAAAGAACGGACCAAAAAGGGCCCATCTGCAGCCTAAATGCACTGTGTGGTGAGACAGAGAGAGAGAGACTGGACAACAACAACCACCCAGGAAAGGAGCAACTGGGGCGCCGACTACCTGACAACGGACCGGCGCCCTTCTCCTCCCAGGAAACAGCAGATGAGCAAGAGGAGGAGGAGGTGGCCGGAGAAGAGGGAGGTTTGCGCCCGGTTGGAGGGTCGGGTGGTGGCCAGCGGACTGCTGGTCACGCGCGGCACATCCGGCCGTCCCTGCTCCACCGGTCGGCCCGTCATCACCCGCATCGTCGTCGCGGCAGCGCTCGTCTCACTGGTCCATCCCACAGCCTGCATCCCGGTCAAATCCAGGAGCTGCTCGTTGCAGGCGTCACGGCCGCAGTGACAGACGTGCAGCGTCTCGTTGCGCCGGTACTCCAGACAGCCTGCCCCGTCCACCACCACGGCGGATGTCGCCACGCCCGGCGCCGGCCCACAGCCCCGCATCACCTCGCTGACCATCCCTGCAACGACAATGATAGATACAATCATCATCTCAACCCTTCGGACCCTCCACTAGTCCAGCTCACCGCCGTGGACGGCGACCTTCTGGCTGATGGACAAGTGACAGTACTCGTAGGTCGCAGCGCACGCCTCCAGATCCGCATCCTCCGCGTTGGCACAGGTCACGCCCAGCTCTGGCACCGGGGCGCACGCGTAGCACTGGATACCCTCCACCCGCCTCACGCCTGCAACACGCAACACCTTCAACAACGCTGTAGACGATTACATGTACACTATTCAGACTGGTACTGGCTGCATCGCCGAATGTTACATAACAGCGCTATCCAATTTTGTGCTCGTAAACATTACGATAAGTGCCGAGTTATCAGGGCGTAACGCCGGAGACTCGCCGCTTATAAGACCAATTTGTCCAAATCAAGAAGATTCGCTCACAAGCACGCAACACACACTACTGTGACACTAGAATGCCGTAATCAAGGGGATCCATCGTGCAGCCAATAGGCTGACCACATCGGCGTTCAAGTCAGCCACTTGTGAGTACGTAATCTGTCAATGCGCATCAGATGCATATTACAGCCAAAACCGGGCGATCGTTTGCTATACCTATTCGTGCTCTTTAGGGTAAGGAATTAAAGATCAAAGAACTGACATCTTAACCGAGATCTAGCAACGGATTTGATCCCTGTTGGCTTCTCTGACCGTCGCGTGCAACGGTTGTGATCTGCTTCCTGTGACGGACGATATTTCATAAACACTGCTAAACAATCTTGTGCTGATGATTACGAGATGCTGCAGTAACCTACAGAAGCCAAAGGCTGACTATAAATGTTTGGATTACTTAGTCAAATTGCAGCGCCCGGTCAACAATCGTGGAACGAAAGTTAAACAGAATAGACGAAAAAAAATCTAAGGGCCTATGACGCGAGAATCCAGTGAGGGTTTTCGCGTAGGGTGAGCATGCAGGCGTAGCGGAGAAGCTAGCGTAAACGGCGGGAATCATGGCTGGCTCATTGGCATATGGAGTGCAGTGTGAATTGCGCAGGCAAGCACTTGACAATTAACAAATGGAGCACATCCGAGTAAATAAACTGCCTGACGTTAGCTTATTTGCTCGGCAGCTAGCAGAACCGCTGGCTACAGAATACAGATGCATTACACGTACACATGCCGGCCGGATGGACAGCAGTCACGGCGATTCGTGCACTCTGCTCTCAGCTGACTGTGCACACACAACCAGTGTGTTGCGAAACAATATTATTAACGTTCGGCCGAACAAGCGGCAAATCTCCATCTGTTACCTAAGCAAAGTGCCACCATCTCCTAGCTTCCGTAAAGAGCACGTCAAATCTAAACATCCTGACCACCGGGCACAAGAAGCGCGATTCTTCTCGGCGCAAAATGAACACTGCATTCACCTGCATAGTCCAGGAGCAGCGCGATGACCAGGGCCAACTGCCCAGCTGAGCCGACGCTCCTTCCCATCTTCGCTTCACTGGTCAGTGTAGGACGTTGTCCGCTGCAGCCAGTTGAACAAGCTAATCACCCGTCCAGCCTCCCATACAACACATCCAACTACCATTCACCACACTTCACTGCCAATCGACCAACACAATCTAACCCATATTAGACATAACATCGCAGCAAGAGATAACCAGGCGGTAATAAACAGGATTACGGCAACGTGCTACAGTCAATCAAATAATTTGGCTCTGCTACTGATCAGATGATGCACTGATACACCTAGATCCTCACGCTCTTCTTTCCGCGATCGTTCTAATTCAACACGCGTAAAAAATCGAGATACAAGTCACCGATGAGATGAGGCTAATCGACAGGCAGGCAGGGTCAGTCAGCAGCGGCAGGTATGCAATGAATAATGATAGCTAGCTAACGTCGCCGCACAAACGGCATATTAAACAGATGCGCCCGCAATTATTACATATGTTGCCCGCATCTCATCGACATCGAGTGCTGCCGAAGCTGGTCGCAGCACATCGTCTGATCTAATTTGGCATTTTAAAGCGCTCACACTGACTGCTGTGCGTTAACGTTGCTGGCACTAGGTCAGCTATCGGCAATTGATCGCGGCACCGCCTACTCACAACTCGCCACCATCCTCACATACAGCTGGCACAGCACTCGTCGATCGAACGGCCCGCACCGTAAATGCAGCTGGCCAAGAAAAACACTAGAGCGTATCTATCGACAGGCCGGGATAATGCAATTGCTACAAAAATACATATCGCCCCGACGTCGTATAAACAGCGGGTGGTTTACACATAAACAGAGCCGAATACGCGCCATTACCGACTGCCACTGATATGCCGCGGCCGTTTACTCAACAAAACACTCGCACCGCTTGTACACACGATCACACTACAACACGCTACCCCCGGATCAACCGCTTCATTCATACGTTGTATACGAAGTACAGCCAACATCTGAGCCAGCTGACGGGGCCCTGTCATTGCAAGCGCAGGTCCCCTTTCTGTGAATGGTCTGCACTACAACCACGGTAACACTACCACCTAACAGGAACATGCGCAATATAATCGCAATTATTCTCAATGAATTATAGCTGAATGCAGTGAGGGAAGTAGGCAGAACGGTCGGTCTCTGTGCGTGACGTAGTGACCTAAATGCCGCTGCTGGTCAGATCGTACCCGTACCCGTACCCGCATCCATCAAGCGATTTCTGCCGTATAGGGGAATAACCGAATGAGGCGCGCCCGGGAGGAAATGCCGATATTACCCGGGGCCGGCACAAACATAACGGAATATGCCGCACACTGGCGCACAACGTACAGTACTGTACACCGCGATCCTCCGCCAACCAGACGGCACACATCAACGCAGTCTGACAGAGAGCAAGAGCCTCGCGATCCAGTCCAGAGAGCAAAGCCTATCCAGAGAGCAACTGCCAATGCTAAGCCCCGGACTGGCATAAAGAGCACGGCATGAAGAGATCACGGTCCGAAACTGTGGTGCCCTTTGACTTGTGCTCTTGTCGATGCACAGTGCACTGCCGGGTCTGCCTGAAACACAGCTGCACCGCCACAGACCGGTCCGGTCGGCTGGTTCAGCACAAAAAAGGGATATGCTTCCCCACTGCATGCTCTATCCCGGCTAGCTTTGCGCCATATACGGGCGCAGCTTGGTTTGCTATTGTTCCAGTCTTCCTAGTTGTTCACGACGTAGGACAGAGTCGAGCATACTGTCTTTCATCCAACAAAACAAAACAACGTGCAAACAAACATTTGCGACATAGAATTAACTGCGTTCGCAAAACATCGGTCGGGACTCGGGCAGCTAGTTTGTACTACTGTAGAGAATGTGAACAAGGGGAGTGCGCTGTTCTCACGCACATCTCCTTTCGTCCTTCCATCCGATCCGGGTTACGCATGAGCTGGCCTGCCTGCCTGCAGCTGTGGGCTATCTAGTATCTACCATAGCTGCAGTCACCATTTCTCTGCGCTTTCGCTGCAGCAAAGCACAAGGTTTGCCAGCGCACAACTGCTGGACGAATCGATTTAAGTGGGCCATTTACTGGCAAAATGATCCATCCCCGTCAAAAGGGAAACAAACGTTGCGCTTCTACTGGCCTTTGGGATGCAGTCAGGCTATGAATGAATGGAAGGAAGGGAAAGCAATGAATGAATGGGCCCAATTAACCATTATCTCTGGGCATCCTTCAATCTTGACGCCAACTGAACACTGGCGGTGCACCATTCTCGGATCGCATTGTTCACCTAGCTAAACATACCGCCTCTCGATCCCTCCACCACCTCCATCAGGAGCTACCTGCACTTCATCGTCAGCTAGAAAGAAGAGCTGCCCTACTGCCACACACTTGTCAAACGGTAAACACCCAGTTACTGCACCTCATGATCATAGCACCTGCAAACGCCCGGGGAATTGGTCCTCTTGTAATAAAACCTCACCACCATGAGGAAAGGCGGTGTCAACCGAAGAGGTTGGCAGTACTACTGGTTAACTAACTACATTTAGTCAGCTTGTTACTAGTGATCGATGCTATCGATAGTGTGCCCGGAGCGCAGAAAATATCAAATAATACGGTAGAATGCGCGTTATTAATTGTCACTATATATTTTATTCAGCTTTTGCGATGCTAAATAAATAACTGGACATACCAATAAAAATTATTTTAAATGTCGGCTGCGATTTGGAAGGAAATAGAGAGAGGGCATGTTTTGAAAGGGAACAGAGAGACGCATGTTGGAATCGAAGCAGCAGATTCAAAGACATTCGGGTGCGCTGCCTTTAACAAGTGACAGTTTAAACTTGAGCAGCTTTTCGAGAATTCCGAGCCGACAGTTTTGTAGAGAAGTAAATTTTCTACGC
>JAQGAU010004425.1:0-11643 GCA_034698045.1 Paramacrobiotus richtersi | reverse complement strand
ACAACAATACATGCAATTTAGCTTTGAGCATTTGAATTATAAGCATTCTGCGCAAGGATATCTAAAATCCAGCTCGTATATGATTTTATGCGGGTATAAATGGCAGGAGTGGGACGAGCGTAGTTTTGACGGCATTCAGCGGCACTGTAACTGTATATGCCGGCAAGGAAATAGCGCTCGTTCCGTTTGAAAACTAAAGGTGCTCCAAGATCTCCATCGGTCTGAAAGAGAACAAAATGTTTTGGTTGAGCAATACTGGAATGTTACTAGCGAAAATGATTTTATTTTATAACTACACCGGAATACCTCACAAGGAGCAGGCGTTGTGCACAGGTAGTCGTTGCTGTTAAGGCTGTGCTGTACTGATTCATTGCAGTATTTCAGATCTAGCATTTCCACTTCCGCCGTGTCCGCAAAAATGGTTGCGTTCGGGAACGGCTCTGAAGTTTGTAATTGTATATTCATACTGTTTTCCTACAAGACCAACATGTAGATCTCTGTGCTATGTACCTAACAGCGGGTCTCTTGTTGGAGCAGAAACAGTCAGTGGTACATGTCGGAAACCTCCAAAAACCCCTTTTGTGCCATTTTGTAAAAAGTCCTCATCATCCTCTAACAAACACGCAGGAATGCGTTCGGGTTTGTAATCAGGATGGGAATCGAACTTTATCAGTGCGATGTCAGTCCGCATGAAGTCAGGGGCGAAGGATGGATGCAGGAACACCCGTGTTGGTTTAACCTGTATGGACAACAACTAAACGGTGTTATATCAGTGCCAAGAAATTAAAGTATTGAATAAAAATAGTAAGACAATTATTATTATTATTATTATTATTATTAATGTTACACAAGAGCAGACCATCCATTAGGGACTTCAAGTCTGGTCGAACTAAGGCCAACATACAAAATATATATATAGGTCTACAATATACAGGTCTACAGTTTAGTCTGTATGAAATACAAAACGAAAATTCAGGTACACACGTATATTGCGAAACAATACATGTCAAAATGTGGTTCCCCGCATATAATTATAATGCATTCGTAGTATGTTCAAACTTCAGCAGAGAGAATTCACCTCTGTTTTAACTGGCCACGCCCGGAAGTCCAGTGCCGGCGAATCCAGCTGTATAATCATATTCCTTATATCAAAAAATCTGTGCGATGAAAATACAACGTTCTGATGATTGGAAGAACGTGAAATGCGCTGTGATAAAGTATGTATACCGCGAAGCACATAGGCCCGAAGTGAGCACCCAACCGGGATGGATGAGAGTTCCTGAACATGCTAGCCGACGGGTGTGGGTCAAAATAGCAACATGCCATGGATGAAGGGATCGCGGTTGAAAACCGAGTTCCGCTGGCAAGTTCGGTGAGGGGTATTCGTGACCACAAGCAACTAAATTTAAATGAAGACATCGTATTATATCGGCGCAGGCATATGTTTTATTACGTACTCAGGAAGTGGGAGTACAACGTTTCCCATAACTGATGAGCCATATGTTAAAACACTGTAAGAGAAAATTAAGTATAAATAAATTATTTTCTTACATAAATTGTGGCACATGAACGGATCCTCGTCCGCTCCACTTGCACAATCTTTTCGTCCATTGCAAACGTTCGCTTGATTGATGCACGTCTCATCAGCTTCACAGTAAAACTGTTTCTGTGGGCAATGGTCACCTACATAATGATAAACAGTCCGCAGTTCGCAAATCTGGGTGTTAGTAAACGTTCAAAATATTATACTTGTTAGCAGTATTTTTTCCCCCTGATATTCTACCTTAAACTTAACGATAAATCAATTTGTCAGTGATTACGTTATAATTATGCATTATTATATTGCGATGGTATTTATCTGTGAAAAATGCTCTTGCAAACTGACCATAAGCAATCAGTTCAAATCCACTTCCAACAATGGAGTTGTCGGTGACAAAGGTCAGTTCAACGATTTTACAGAAGCTTCTGAAATGTACCGGTCCATCGTGGCCGCAATAGCGCTTCGGTAGGGCATTGTCACATGTATCGTAAATTTGTAAATAATCAAACTCGCAATTTGAACTGCGTTCGATGCCAAAGCTGCCGGTATTGATGTGAATGAAGTTGGAATAATTTTGGCTTCGAAGGGTTATTTTACACCGGAAATCATTCTGGTAAGTGAGGTTATCACGACCCGGCGGCCAGCGTATAAAGTGCCGTTCGAACTCGTTCAGTTCCTTCTCGTATGAACAAGCTGGATCTTCATCACTCACTGATACCTGAATAATAAACATGGAAAAGCCAGCGTTCGCTACTGTTTAAGTTTCTATTAAAAAAATGTAAATAAGAGTTTTAATTCACTTTCCGTTGTCTAATCGTTATGTTTAAAATAAAATGCGCGTACTTTTTCGGTTTCGTTGAAGAAGAGCGCAAAACCTTCGCGCTGGTTCCTGTTATCCGAACAAAATTCCACTATTGCTCTACTGTATCGAGTTATATGGTCCGGAGGGGCGTGACTTCCACAGAACGGACCTGCGAATGTTTGCATAAGCAACGACTTTGCATAAGCAGTCAAGGTCGCAAATATAAGCGCAAGTCTGCTGACCTTTAAAATCGAAATTCGTTTCCTCACAGGGCTGAAACGTAGCCAGTTGTTCGTCTGATAAGCCCTCAAATACTACGAAAAAACCATCTCAAGTTTGTACTGTAAAAAGCACACCATTAACATTAATTTCTTCGTCGTTGCGCATGCTTACCTCTTACGTAATCGAGGTCGCATCTTTCAGATGCTTCGATGAAAAAATCGACGTCGTAGTGGAGCAATAGGGCCTGTGACAAAACAACTTGGTTCTAATTGCTAACAAAGTTCGTGTTGCTTGCTGATGATGGCTTTAATTTGTGCTTTATATGGCAGTGCGTTTGTTATGCGGACCACAGCTGTAACCGATTATATGGTATTTCGATTTTACCTTGCTGTCGTCACTAGCGTCCAGCACCCAGCGGCACGAAGAATTTGACAAATAAGCGGCATTTGGATAATATGGATCACTCCAGATGCCCCCACTAGTAGAATTAACCCAGGCCGGAGAGGCACAACCGTCTGTAATTATTGGCGCAGTTGTAAAGTAAAGAAATTATGCAGTCCAACTACTTTTTTTTTGATAATTCACTACTGATTATGGTTACTTCGCGTCTAATTACAGCAGTCACGTACCAATGTAATCTACCACAGGTACTTGTGTTGGGTATACGTAATCGCCACTGCATTCCGCAAAGTGAACATCATCAATAGCTGCAGAACAAAAATATTATCGGCTTTTGAATAAGAAAAAAGAACACAAATGCAAACAGCCTACCCATATCAGAGCGGAAGTTTCCCAATGTGGCTTCGAATTCGATCTGTCAATACTCAGGACTCAGAATCTCACAAACCATGTGCTGTAGCTAACCTTGCTTGTCTTTCGTATTGACAATTGTATACACTACGCTATTGTATGTTGTGGTAGCAAAAGCTCCGTTAAATTCCGCATATACCGTAAATTCTTCCCATTCATAGTACAAATCAGCGCGAAAACTCCGCCAACGATCTCCTTGATCACCGGAAACGGAGAAGATGGGTTCACTACAAGCCGGCCAGCGCATTGGACTTTCGCCGTCGTCTGTACAGTTCGAAGGCGTAGCTGTAACGCTGAAAAAAAAATCGATTTTAGCGATAACTGTGGACGTATTATTTGCACATATTTGCATTTTTTTCAAGAATGAAACAGAGCCAAAACTGTCAGACTGTATGAAATTGTGAGCATTGATCATAAATTTTGATTCATAGTTATAAAACAGCAGTAATTATCGATAAACTGTCACATACCTCAAAGTTCCCATTCCATTTCCGTACATGTGGTAGAAGAATTCAAAGCAAAGACGATTGTTTTGGAAATCATTTAGCCGTATTACCGGCGATATTATTCTTGCTTTGTCACCCTCTTTGCTCGGGCTGGATGATTCCACATACAAATAACGTCCTAGAATACTGGTAATTGCAGGCTAACTGTCTCCATATTTATCAGCGGAAACCAAAGATTTAATTGGTGCGATTATGAAAGCCGAGTTTCCATGTACATACCAGCTACAGTGCCGGTGGTGTGGTCCACGGTGGGCCCTAAATTCGTGCAAAATTCACAAATTACACAATCAAATAGCTGAAGATCTTTTTTATGAATGTACTTCATTTTTATAACGCAATATTAAAGTAAAACCCCAAAATTTAATTTTCTGCATTTCTATTTAGAACGCAAGATTAAAAAAAGTAGTTATTTTTCATTAGTTTTTTGTGTATCGCAGTGCTTAATGGGCTATGTATTAGAAGTGTAACGAATTTAAAGAACGCAATGCTAACCCGTGTATTCCGTTTCTCCCTCTCCGGAAACTCGGAACCAATCCAGATCATCGTCAGTAGCTTGGGAAAACCCACAACGATTTTCTTGAAAGTCACAGGTAAATGGCATAGATCCTGTAAATATATTTTGGGACAAATCTAAGTACAGCCAGTAGCTGACGTACTGAATTAACCAAATTTACTAATCGGTAGAGGTCCAGGTGGCTTTTCTGTTAGTGGATTTGCTGCGCTCGCCACCGGGTAGGTGGTATCCTCAGCACAAGTCTCCACTTTAAATCCATCCACTGATGCATCTCCTAAATGATCTTTTCCAGTCACTCCTTGCAGTTGAACCTAAAAATGATATTAGTAGATGGCAGAACTATATTTGAAAACTAATGCAGTATACGAATTTATTTGATACCGCGCAAATACCAAACTGATCGTCTTGCTAGACGTAATATCGCGTGCTTAAGGTAGTTCAACATTTAAATCGTCTAGAATTGTATAATATCTAAAACTATATAATGTATATTAACATTATATAGTATTCGTCTAGAATTACTATTAATCGTTTTGTAATATAAACATGATATATTATAAAAAGGGAACACTAACCTTTGCTACATGTAAGTTTACAGTTGTTAAATAGCTTGTCAAACGTATGTCGTATAATCTCGATGTGTGCCATATGCATGCACAAGTTTAGTGGGCAGTTGTAATTCGTCTTTTGTGTACATTATTATAGTCAGAAAAAATTGTGATTAATTTACTGAAGTTAATACGCTTTTCAAGTTGGCTGTTAATACGTAATTAACGTTAATACCTACTCGAAAAGTTGGCTGCCCAATGGCTACCGCGAATTGCACCGGCAGCCAGAAATTATCATGATCTCCCTGGCGCGTATAGACTCTTGAGAAGTTGCTCTCTCCTTCCGCTATGTTTACGTTGATGGATCCCATATTCTCGCCCAACATATGGGCAAAGAATGAAATGCAAACTGTTCCTGTAAATCAAGGTTGGAGAGATATTTCGTAACTCCGATTACAGTTGTCAACTGCAGTACAATCACGCTTTCACATGTTGTTGGATCTTGTCAACGCACTGTTATCACCCGGCGGAATTGTCACAGTCGGACTGTTTAGATAGCAGCTATCGTTTATCTTCCGGGAGGACGCTTCCACAAAAATATATCCGCGGACTCCTGAATTTCACACAGAATTATCAGAATTTCACATAGTAAACTGTTATTCTAACAACATTAATATATGGAGAAACAATTCGGGTTTTATACGCTTGTGTGTTAACTACCTGTTCCCGTCTTGTCCCCCCGAGGACCGGTATCTGCATAATGAGAAAAAACACAGAAATTTTTCGACACAATTTATAGCGTGCTTTGTCAGCCCGGATGACACTGTGACTTACCCAGGCTGGGGGTAGTTGAGTTTGACCATGACCAGGAAAAGGTCTGGTTCGACTCTTTAGTCCAGTTACAAACATCACCGCGGCTTCCATCGTAATCACAATAAATAAGCACAGTTGCTGTAAACAGATCGCTTTATGATACGCATCAACATATATATTCATCGGCTTATTGTTTGTCATCATTAATTTTGTGCCTGATTATTGCATCTATTGTCCCGGTAACAGCAGCAACCATATGGCACAAAAGATGTTTTTACTAGTTATTTTCCCGCCAAACTTTACCATGAGCACGAGTGGATAAGGCTAGTATAGTTATCCCCACGATCCACATGGCACAATGTAAATTCCAAAATTTCTGCATCTTTCCACTTTGGGATTGATGCAACCAATTAAAACTGAGATCCCTGAGCTACAATAATTGTTGATCTGGACACAGGGAACTCATACTCAGCAAACTACAGTAGTTAAATTTCATAATAAGAATATGTATCCCTCGTATCATAAACAAACGTTGAAAGTCATTAACTACCCGTTATCAATATGGTATTCAGGTACTGCACTTCCTGCAATATTATTCAACGAAAGTTTATGGGAGCACGATAACCGACCGATAAAATAAATGCGGATGATAATGCATAAATTGTACGCGCATGGTGCACTGATAATAATGATTTGAATGCTTACCGATAATCTACGTCAGAATCAGAGCTTTTCGCTGAACAATGCCAGGAATCAATCGGCGAAATGAAAAAGCAAGAAAATAAAGAGATCCTAAATCACTATGCATGTACAGGAAGACTTAATGAGTATTTTGGTCTCTGCTTCTAAATTTTTATTTATGTAACCGCATTTCGCTATTTTCGCTGACGTTTATGTTCATGGGAAATACTGAGGATGGTTCGATCATTGTTTTTTGATCATGGCACTGCTTTGAAATTACTGCTACAAGCACAGTCATATTTCATAAGGATGGATACACTGTTCAGCGGTTTTTCTGTCCAGGGCCTCGAAGTGGAATACCGAGACAACCATTACGACCGTCGTTTTTTGAAACCCGCGATGCAATTCTACAACATTGCGGGTTTCGAATTGATTCTGATCTTAATTAATCTACCGTGCTCCTTTCTCTTAAGTAGCCGGTTTATCCGGGATTTGCCGGTTATTATAAAATGCACACAAAATGATGATCTCTTTCAGATCGTCCACGTACCGGCAGGAAAGTAGCTGTAGTGATTCACCTAATTTCGACCTTTAATTTTTTTTTGCGAGGCTGCACGTAGTAAGCCTGGTACTTTAACGTACAGTCCAGGTACAGCATAGCGTACACCGGGGATCGACGTGTTCCCATTTTCATGAGCGATATAAAACGGAAACTGATATTGCACGTATGCAGCAAAAAGTTCACGAATGACCGCACCGCTGTCACGGTTACTTGAAAGATTGAAGCAATCAGCTGTTGGCAGTCTTTTTTCGGAACCATCAGTCAACAAATTAAACGTACCACAACCAGGGCGCAACTTTTGCAACGAATTAAAAAATCGCGTTTTTCACTTCAGAATTTAGGTTCAAGTCTGCAGTTTTTTGGGATTTTCTTTTGTGCGTCTTTGCGGTATTTATTTTTATTCTACAGAAGTAATTTTTTATCACAAGTACTTCATCGCATTGCCTTGCACTCAGTTGGTTTCCCAAATCAAAACCGTATTACAGCTTTGGCCAGGAAGGGATTTTTCCGTTCGGCTAGACTCGAGCTCGATCTGACTAGAGTTTCTGGACAAAGGGCGCTGCACAAAAATGAGTGACAGCCAAAGGAAACTCCGCCGAAGCAACTCCATCGGTAAATCCCTGCTTAAATTGCAAGGCTTTGACTTCGCGCAGGATTTTGACAAAGGTGTCAGTGCCAAAGAAGACCATCGATGGCTGTTCGAGATTGCTTGGGAAGTTGCAAACAAAGGTTCGTCAACGAAATGTCGATTCAGATCTGTGGGATAATTTTTCTGCTCTCTACCGTGTCGTGATCTTTCAGTTGGCGGAATCTATACTGTTATCCGCTCCAAGGCCCAGGTCACGGTTGATGAGATGGGAGAACAGTATTTACTGATGGGACCGTATAACGAGCACTGTGTACGGACAGAAGTGGAAGTTATGGAACCGGACCAGCCGGCCATAAAGAGTACCATAGAGAATATGAGAAATCAGGGTATTGGGGTGAGTTGGGATTTTTATTAGCTTTTGTAGGTTTGCCTGATTTTTCTCTTCAATTTATGTATTAGTTTTCTATCGGTTTTTGCAACAGGTTACTTACGGGCGCTGGCTGATCGATGGATATCCCCGTGTAGTTCTGTTTCAAATTGCCAGCGCTGCATGGAAACTCGACGAATGGAAGCGCGAACTTTTTAACAAGGGTGGGATTGGGATTCCCTGGCAGGATAAAGAGTGCAATGACTGTGTGATTTTCGGCTTCCTGGTGGCTTGGTTCATTGGTGAAGTAGGTTGTTTTCCTTTGAACGATGGTTTTTGCGGTCCCGTGCATATATGGTATTGTTGATGTAGTTTCGGGTTAACTGCGGGGAACGTCCATACATTGCTTGCCAGTTTCACGAATGGATGGCTGGTGTTGGTTTGATTCTGTGTCGCACGCGCGCCATCGATGTGACAACGATTTTCACTACCCACGCAACCCTCTTGGGGCGGTTCCTGTGCGCTGGCGCTGTTGATTTTTACAACAACCTGGACAAGGTAAACAAAGATAAACTACTAACAGTTGCAAATGGGAATTTAAATTGGGGTATTTGTAATGTTTTAAAATTGTTCTTCGTATTTTGCAGTTTAATATCGATAAAGAGGCTGGAGATCGTGGCATATATCATCGTTACTGTATGGAACGCGCTGCAGCCAATTTCGCCCATGTCTTCACTACCGTATCACAAATTACTGCAGACGAATCTATTCATTTGCTCAAACGGAACCCAGGTGAGGCGGTATTCCATGTTGGGCACTGTCAGATATTGATCCTTAATTTTATGCAGATGTGATCACGCCAAACGGCCTGAATGTCAAGAAGTACACTGCTATCCATGAGTTTCAAAACCTTCATGCTAAATCCAAGGAAAAGATCAATGATTTTGTCCGAGGACATTTTTACGGGTAACAGTGGTTTACGTTTAGCGAGTATAGTAGGAATAATCCTGTTTGAACAATAGGCATTTCGATTTCGATTTGGATAAAACCGTGTATTTCTTCACCGCCGGGCGATATGAGTTTAGCAACAAGGGATGTGACATGTTTATTGAATCACTGTCTCGGTTGAACCACTGGCTGAAGGTACGAAATATTCGGAATTTTTGTGCAGTGGTATTTTCCTGTATTCAGAAAAAAAAATATATTTTGTGCGCAGGCTTGTGGATCAGACACTACGGTTATCGCTTTCATAATTATGCCAGCGAAAACGAATAATTTCAATGTCGATTCTCTTCGTGGTCAAGCCGTCGTGAAGCAACTTCGAGATACGGTTAAAGATGTACAGGAAGCCATTGGAAAAAGGATTTTCGACATTAGTCTGCGGTAAGAGGTTGTACCCAATGAGACTATTGTCGAAAATTTTTGTTTCGGCAGTGTAATCTAGGGGATCTCTCAGACGAATTGCAACTGTGAACTGCACAGAAATATGAGAAGAGCGCTGTGATGTGGGTATAACAGTATTTTGGCGTTGTAGTGGTCATCTGCCGAAGACGGAGGATCTGATGACGGAAGACGAGATGGTGCGGCTGAAGCGCTGCATGTATGGAGCCCAGGTACATTTTCCAAGTTTCAGTTTCTGACTACGATACCAAAGAGGCGTTTGATTGCAGCGCTACAGCTTGCCACCCATTTGCACCCATAATATGGTTGAAGATCATCTCGATCCTGTTCTGAACGCTTTACGACGTTGCAATATGTTCAATATGCGCACCGATCGTGTCAAGGTTAGTTATTTTGAGCAACAGCGACTTGTTCGAGACATGTTCTCCAAATCCCGGAAACCGAGTGTAATGACAGTGGGTTAGGTGATCTTCCATCCGGAATTCTTATCGTCAACTAGTCCGTTGATTCCCATGGATTACGATGATTTTGTTCGGGGGTGCCATCTTGGCGTCTTTCCATCATACTACGAACCGTGGGGTTACACACCCGGTAGGAAAAGTGTAGCAAATTGTGATAACCTTATGCTGAAACGATTTTAACTGCGTCTGAATTGCAGCGGAGTGTACTGTGATGGGAATACCTAGTATTACATCAAATCTCTCGGGTTTCGGTTGTTTCATGGAAGATCACATCATTGATCCGCAGTCGTATGGAATTTACATCGTGGATCGTCGCTTCAAGAGTCCCGACGAATCCATCAACCAACTAACCCAGTGCATGTTTGATTTTACTCGACAAACGCGGCGTCAGCGTATTATCCAGCGAAATCGTACGGAACGATTAAGTGACTTGTTCGACTGGAAGAATCTGGGAATGGTAGGGTGTTTCTGTAAATTCTGTCATAGAATCGTTATTTTTTACTCCATTTAAGTGAGTGTTGATATTACGTATTTTACGGTCTATTGAGATATGGTCGTTTCCTCTCTTGAACTTGTTTGTAGTTTTAAGAATGCTAAATTTTGCGGCAAATAAGTACCATTTCTCTTATATTGATTTTCTTATTTGGTGATTGTCTGGTTGATAATTGCAGTGTAGGACCAGGAATTGTGATTATGTTTGACCTTTGTTAGATATATCATTTTGTTTGGCTGTAGTACTACATCAAAGCGCGCACGCTAGCATTGGCAAGAGCTTTTCCCGACGTGTTCAACACAAGTGATGAGGTTATTTCTGAAATAATTTCGCGATAAACTAGTACGGGTAGTTTAATCCGCTGTGGTTACAGTCGAAGAGTCGTCCCATCTCACGACCGATGTCGGCGGCTTCGTCTCCAGTTGGGTAAGTGCTGTCATTGGCGGCAGTATACGAAGGTAATTGATTAACTTGCTGAATTTCAGCTCCCGTTCAACCACACCTGTGCCACAAGCCACGGAACTTGCAGAAGCGGAAGGTACTTCATCGTCCGATGATGAGGATGGTCGTCGTCATGAGTAAAAGAGGATGATGTCCAACTTATCGTTATTTTTCAATTTGGTTTGCTTTTATCTTTTACATGTGCGTTGGTGAAAATTCTCGATGGTGAGGTTAGTTGGTTGATGTATATAAACGAAGTAAGTTGCTTCGTGTACTGTATTTGCGCTTAAATTTGCTTTGGGTGATGGTTAAGACTTATAATTAGTGATGATGTTGATACATATTATTATTAATTTTGTCCGATTTGATCCTGTGCCGGTGTTCTAGGTTCTGTACGTAATTTCTGTTAATGACAAAATGCTGTTCCGCCGGTCTTTCGGAGCACATGCTATAGTACGACGGGTGTTTCACGGCGAATTAAAGTGCGTTGACTTCGAAAACCTTTGATTTTGTCGCAACTAAACTTGCAAAACATACTCTGGGAGCTTGTAAAATGCGAACGGACTTCCCTTCATAGACTTGTCGGCTCCAGCTTTCCTGTCAAATTTCTATGGGGGAAGATCTTTTTAATTAATTTAGCGCAGTGCAGCTTCTTCTGGCTACTGAGTGCTCCCGACGGAAACACACAATCATATTTGCTGTGCATCCTACTGTAGGCATAAATTATTATGGTTTTGAACTTGGTGATAACGAATGGAAATTACAGCAATAAAAATTCAACTTCTTTTGCTACCATAATATTCGATGATTAACCTACTATACTACTTCCGATCGTAAGGCATGATACATCGACCATATTTATTCGGATCTTATTCTCACAAAGACAATAAAAG
>JAQGAU010004424.1:0-11643 GCA_034698045.1 Paramacrobiotus richtersi | reverse complement strand
GGTCACTGCGCGCACAAACGGACAAAAGGACAATGGAGGTCCATCTTTTCCCTTACATAAGCACTCTATGGGTATTGCCTACTGTTTACGTTCGTGCAATGGCAACATCTCTTGCAAAACCTTCGGTTTAACCGGATTTTCCCCTTAACAATCGCGTATAACTTTAGAACTACATAATAGGTGCTTTTTGGATGTGAATAAGTCCGGCACCGCAAACTGCATTATTTTCTGCAATCAGTAAATGCACAGCAATCCAGAGACGTACTCGGTTCACGTTACTCGAAACATTGTCATAATTCTGCTTTTCACATGAGCAGATTTCGTAAATAATCACATTCAGTTTTGAGCTGATTTCTTTTCTCTTCTACAGTTTATATATCATCGGTCCCCAAGCGCTCCCAGATACTGCTCTGATGTTGAATTGGTTCGCTTTTCGGTTAGGGCCTTACAATGAGATGGTAAGTGCGCTACGTTACGCTAACCTCACAGTCCACTTTTGACTTTCTTCGTTGCTGGGTGAGCATATTATTGTGACTGTTTTCATTTAGTTATGCTAATCATGAACGGATAGCATTTTTGGGTAATTGTGCTATGCATATTTTCAGATGGGCAGTCGGGTCTTTCTCGGCGCATTCACCGGAACTACTCTTACATAATCATCATTATCATTATTAAGTCACAAGAGCGGATACCCCAGTATACTGGGACTTCGACATCCGGTCGAAACGACGGGTTACCGTGACGTAGTACGTTGCATGGATGTCGTAATCCATGTGTTCGGTTACCAAATGCACCTAGATGAACAATCTACTGCAGCTGCGTTCTCTGTCTTTAACCGGATTTGTCCGGCTCGAAATATAAATCCGTCGTGTACGGCATGACGGTCTGAGTTTTTTTTCTTTAGTAGTCGGTTAGTGTTAACAAAGACTTGAGACAGATGCTGTGGTACAATTGTCTCGTACAACTGTAAGGTTAATTGTCTCGTGTCATCCAGAAACGTTCTGATAAAAGGCACCATTTCCCCTACAAAAACAAAAGCATCAGTTACACGCACACTTGCATCATACCAAAAAGCGAAAGAAAAGAAAAATAGTCACACAGTAAATCTGAGGTTTTTCAAGTTGCATCTCGGTTTATCTCCAAAACATTCTCAGCAAATTGAAACGACTGTTTATTTTTGGTAAGGCCTCAGTCCCTGAAAGTCGCTCAAGGGCGGACTTGAGAGCATTGCGATTAGCATAATGTTCCACCTCCAGATAACAATTATTCCATAAGCGAACCATATCTGACACAAATCCGTCGAATCCATCTCTCTTCAGGGAACTTGTAGCTTCCGCAATGGGGAAGGGTGGGTGCTTTGCGTGATTGCCAGGCGGGTTGAATGGGACGGCGATGCGTGAATACTTGCTCGTCATACGGAACGAGACGGTAAGTTCGATAAGTCTGAACGAGTGACAACTTCAGTCTCCGCTTCCGCTTCCGCTGCCATTCCATTTCTGCTTGATGAACAAGGTCATCGTAGTTTTCTCAGCTTTCAGCGTCTTCACGGGCACGGCTATGCGCAATCCGGCAGAAAAAATAAAAAGTGGCAAGAAACAGTCAGCTTTGCGTGTAGGGGAAAAAAAGCATCTCTTGCGCGTTGAGAGTTCGACATACTAACAACAGGCATCTCGTTGCTCACAAATGAATACCGCCGCCAGTGAGAATGAGTTCCTTCCGGAGGCTAACATTACTACAACGTCGGTTTTCAAGAAAAGATGAAATTTGTTGTGTTTAATTAGGAATGCGTAAAAATTAGCTGCAAACATGTGATTGTCGCTTGTAACAATGCCAAGGGTTTCGTTCAATAACGGTAGCATTCATTCATTAGCGTTTCTAAAGTGTTCATTATTAATTTCGCGCTGCTTTAGTCCCTGCTTCGTTACACGGTAGCCATAGGCCATTTTTGTTGTTGCAACCTTAAAAAATTCTTATGAGGTTAATTCAATCTTCTGTGAAGAAGTTCAATCGGGGTTGTCCTTACTTATCTTAGTATTAGTAAAAAAATGTAAACGGGTTGCATATGTTTATAGTCGCGCTTCCAGTCAACTCTAAAAATAACTTTCGCATTTGACCAGCAGGGTTTGCAGTTTTATTTCGTTGTTTTTGGATCTTTCAGTTCTGTCTGTTATATAACATGTACGTCGAAATATTCTTTTTGGACTAGGGTTACTCGATATTGCATCTGTCTAGTTTTTCTTATAGTCCACACGCGGTGTTGTTGAAGCATCACAGAAATTGTCTCATACCAGTTTCATGCGACATGAATTAGTGTGAAAACTCTGCAGTATAAAAAAAACTGTTACGAAATGGCCAGTACGAATTTTCTGTGGTTAGCCGGCACGATTTTTCTGTGGTACGAGAATCTGGTTCGAATTAGTCAGTACGTATGATCCCGGGTACGAAAAGTTGATACGAATTGGCCAATACGAATTTTGCCGAGAACGAAATGTCGGGGTGCCGAGTTTATCCAGGCCGTTTATTCAGGTCACAGAACTAAATACATTGGATTCAACCACGCATGTGGTGAGGAAATAGCTCACCGCACTGGAGCCTGCAGTGTACAGATTCCAGTCGGCATGTACGACTGCGCAGTAGACCGAAGTCTTGGCCAGTATGATGGAAAACCCCGACGTCTTTGCTCGTGTTTTGTCAATACCCTCCCCTGAGTCTCGAGCTTGGTTGGCTCCGTTGCCCTTCTCCACCTTTGGGAATCTTTTGGAGGGCTCACACGGTACACCTGAGAATCGCAGTCGCTGTCCGCTTGGGCCCAGAGATCTGTAAGTGTAACCACCACCGTTGCATGTACAGAAAGCGAGTAGATGTCTACGTTCACTACGGGCGGAGCTGCAAGCGTCGTAATGGTCGTTACCCAAGGCAGTCGGTGCTGAACGACGTTATTCGCCGTGCCGTCGTTTGGCTAACGTGCCAGCAACACGGTAGCCACCAAGCCTGGACAGAAGTGATGGAGAGAAGCTACATGCCGTGGAAGTCGGGTATGTCGCTCGTACAGGATTTTAAGGTATCAGATACGTTTTCGGACACCTATTATCGCTTGGACCATTATGGTGCGTGGAGCAGCAGCCGACGAACACGAACGAGAAAAAGAAACCGGGTGCAGTGCGCTGACGGATCGCTACATACTTCACCCAACCGATTTGCAGACAACGGGAACCTGGGGTACGCAGGCCAAGGCTTTTGTAAAAGATTTAGGGCGAAGAATACGAGAGGGCAACGGAAATCCCCGCACAAGAGAACTCCTTCGACAATGGATAAGCGTGGAAATTCAGTGAGGGAATGTACTTAATCTGCGCTTTGGGTACAGTTGACTCCAACAAGGCAATGGAAGATCTCTTTCGTTGTTTAACGCGTAACTAATATTGTTACTTCTTATCTTCGATGCACAAGATTTCGGAATAAGCTGAATGAAAGTTGTATTAATCAAATGTTCAATCAAGGAGATTCAGTTGAGGCTAATGTGTCAGCAATGGCTCGCTTCAGTTTTTTATTGGCTAGCGACCGGAATTGCCAATACTTTTATCGACTTAACACACATGGAGTGTTGATATGAACCGAAAAGGGAAACAACAGAGTAAACCAATCTTGACGCACGGGCAAAATCAACCAGACTGCCTGCACAATTTAATATCTGTATCAGTGCGGAGCGCTGATCCATAAACCGCACCGATGTATGTCAAAATTATGTGCTTTAAAATATGTATATTTCACGAATCATGAGAAAGCGAACCTGGACACGACAATCCGCTGTTGCCGGTTTCCATGCTTTGCCGGTTTTCAGTTATCGTCACCGACTACAGCACCTATGCCATACTCTGTGTTTATATGCGAGTCCGGCGACCTTCGTCCGGACCTGAACACTGCGACAAGTCAGGTTTTCCGTCAAGCCACCGCGCAGTAGTGTCCTCCATACATATAGTCAAAAATTGAATCGGTTATCCTTTATAGACTCGAGAACCAATTACCAATAGTCCGATTGGACTGTTTTAAGTTTCACCAGAAAGAGGGATCAAAGAAGGGGGGACATCCGTCGGAAGTTTTTTGAAACTAATTGTCTAAATCAGTCAAATTCCTCAAAAAATGCAATGGTGGGTTTTTGAGCTGGTGGGTGAATTCCGTGGGTCTGGGCTGTGTGTCAAGCGAATGGTATGGCTTTTTCGAGATGTATGGGCTGACTAGTCTGATTCCGCTGGGCTAATCTATTACTGGAAATTGCGTTTACTCGTGTGCTGGTGTTGGAATTACCCTTACTCTTGGACGTACGCTCCCAAAGCATAGCCAGCTGGGAGGCCGGGAGGTTATTTTTAGCCTGGCCTTCTGCTAACTCAAGTGTGCAGATTCACAGCATCTGTGCCATACATAAATAATTAATGTTCCAGCAAGGACTCTAAGCAAGTAGATTACCCAACGCAGATACTTCGACAAATATTTCGATACGCCTGCTATGATGTCCTACATGTGCGGATTACTAAGTTTATTTTTATTTTTTTGACGTTCGAGTTTATTTTTTTATAACGTTCGAGTTTTTTGGTAATATTTGCGTTGGGTTAATCTACTTGCCAGTCGTTATCAGCTGTTTGTGGTTTGTAATGTCCGGTAATTTTTTTTTGCTTTGTTTATTCCCTGCCTTCAGTTTATTCCGGTTTCTTTACTTTTTGCCATGATAATTATCCTGCATTTTTTAACCGTGGTACATCTGATACGCTTCGGCCTTGCTGAAAGTTTTGCCCGTAAATTTCCCAGGACTGCGCATGCAGACGCATTCACTTTATTAAAATACATTTTTGCAGTGTTATATGTCTCCGGGCGGTTGCCACTTTTTCCCGATTTTTCATGCCGGGATACAGCGCTGATAAATAAACATTTATTAGAGAAGCACTGAAAAATTAAAAGGTGTATGCTTCTATCTGAGTTTTTGCATATCTTTTTTCCCTCACCAGTCCATAATAAATAATGAAATGGCTATAGCCACCCATAAACACCCACAATCGCTATAGATGCCCATAACACCCATAAACCGCTATAGCCACCCATGTCGTTTGGTACACCCATAAAGACTATAGCCACCCATATCACCTTAATTTTTATTTTGCTACTACATAGTTCATACGCTGATGGCTGCCGTTGCGTTCTCTGACGCCCTCTAACATCAGAAAAAGCGCTCAGTCTCAAAATCTTACAACATACCAAAAAATGTTTACGCATTCGAATTCGAATTTAGCTTTATTTAGCTTTTACGCAGTCGAAGTCTACTGCGACTACTGAGATTTTCGTTGTTCTGCCGACTGCCAGGTTGCCACGGAGAAAGGTACCGGCGTACATGTTATGGTTATTTAGCCACTTGTTCACACCGGTGCCTTCTGAAACGCTGAAATCTTCTGCCGTCATCTGCAGAAGAAGCGGTGAAACAGGAACATCAAGATTCATTCTGTAACTTTGCGGTTGTTTATTCGAAGAGAGCGGTGTCACCGGGAACTGGAAGTAGTAGTGTCTTGTTTCAAAAGGGCTTTACTGGATGCCGTTTTCTAGACGTTGTTTTCTTTTGCTCGACCGTCCACGTGGAATAACTACGTCAAGCTTGGCCGTTGGTAGAATCAAAGGGCTACTGCCATCAGTAGTAGACTTCGACTCTTCGGTATCGCTCGATGTTTTCTTCATTTTATTAGTTTTTTATTTTTTATGGGTGGCTTTAGCGTTTGTGGGTGCGCTTTTTTTAATTCAGATATGGGTGCCTATAGCACTTTATGGGTGAACATGGGTGGCTATAGCCTTTTATATGTGAAAATGGGTGGCTATAGCCCCACTCAATAAATAATAACTGTCCATTCTTTGTTTTGGCTTTAGGACAAGTAATTCGTTTTAAGTGTCGTGATGCAAGCATGTGTGCTCGCGTGAACTGGATGGTCGAAACGCAAAAGAGGCTCTATTTTTTCCCTATTGTCTGTTCGACCTTCTACGAGAGATGTTTTAATTCTTACTGTGTGATTTTTACAGCACGCAAGTTTGCACAAAGCAAAAGTAAAACCCAGACGGAAGCCCGCCTGGCTATCAAAATTAATAATGTTCGTTTAAACCAACCACCAAAAGTATTGCGGCTGCCGATACCTTTGTACTTCTTCCTTTAGTTGAAATATTATTATAATTCTACATTAAAATTCTACGATCCGCGTCCAATTGGTACAAATAGATCTTCTGCCTTGCTTTCACCGATTATCTTTTTCTGCGACAGTATCCAGATCCATATTTTTGTTGTGCGGGATTAGTATCCTATATTTTAAAGTGAAGTACCGCGTTGTTTTCGAACCGTAACTTAAATCCATTTTTTATATTAAAACTATTCTTTTAAGCCGCAATTTATTTCAAATACTGCGTATTACGTGCAAAACATCGTCGAAAAACTGTATCAAAGGCTACTAAATCATATTAAAATACCACAGCAATATATATATATATAGCTGGACAAACGACCAGTTTACTGTTGTGGTTGTACGAGTACTGCTAAAATAGGAAGCTTGGTATCGCAATATCATAACACAAAATTTTTCACTCGAATCGAATCTTGGTGCTTTCCAGCTGGCCAGTCCGAGTCGCGAGCTTTGGCGCGGCGCGGAGCGCCCGCCGCCAATGCGCAGTAGACGAGCGGATCTCAGAATTGGTGCTTTGTGCATACGGGCGTTATGGGTCCTGCCTTTCCGTGGCGGACAAGTAACGCAGTTTATTTTTAATCCGTTAAGTTTGAAAAAGGAAACCCTGGTGCTTTAGGAGAGTTTGGGTAATGCCTGGCGGGACAGCCGAAAATATCATTATACCTTTAAGGTGCATTTCCGGTCGAGTTTTCGGTGAAGAAATTGAACATTCAGCTTCAGTTTCATTCATAGAATTTCTCGATGAAATGCATGCGGATATTATATCGCATATCCGGAATAGCAGCTGTATTTTCCCAATGCCAGTCGCATTTATATTGCAGTTCTAAGAACTCTGATAGCGGGCTTGATCGTCGAAGTGATAAAACGTACATTTTCTGCGCTAACCAATCTAATGCAAAGTGGTCCTGTTATGTAGATCTACAGAGAAAGCCCTGGACTGTTGAGAATTATTGATTAATCTGGCTAAATAAACGATGATTGTTCTCCGAAGTAGTGCACAGAATTGTATTGTGTTCGGACCTTATCCGAGAGATTTTTTAATTCTTACCGTAAGTTGTTTGCGGCATGAAATTCCGCACAAAAAAGGTAAAAACCAGACGGAAGTCCGCCTGTCTATCAGATAAAGTTCGTGTAATCTAGCCACGAAAAGTGTTGCGGCTGCCGAACCTTTGTACTTCTTCCTTTAGTTGGAATATTATCAGAATACTACGTTGAAATTGTACAATCCGTGTTTAATTGTTCCAAACTTAATATAATATGTTCACTCCAACTTCGTGCTCCTGCATTCCCACAGTACATCAAGTTGCGGCTCGCCGAAGGCGAGCCAGCTTCTTGTTTGGTATATTACCACGTACTGGAGCGGTTTCATATGACATGAATGATGTTGGTTTTTTTGTTTGAGTTTAGAACAGTAACATGCGTAACAATTTTAGCACAAGCCCTGTTATGACCCCTTGCCACTACAGCTACGTCACTAGTGCCACGCCAGCGCACTTACTGGGGTCTTTATACAGCCAAAGGTCTTTATTTGGCCCTCCAGTTCAGGGCAAGGTCTAAAACCTTGCTATATGACAACTGCCACCGGCTATGGCAACTGGCAATGCCAACCCTTTTTGGCAATGTCAGTGCTAAAACCTGGCACTGCCAAGCTGAAATCTGGTGAAATCGGGATAATGGACGCGCAGCTTGTTAAATGTTCAATTACATGATAAAATCGGCAGATGTCTAGTCGGCAACTAAGCGATCATTGGAAAAAGTACCTGCCCTCTTGCGGGGCTAGGATAACCGGAAAGTTATTGAAGTCACTGAAACGTCTTCATTCCCACAGTCCGCATCGGCAATCAGGCGCCGATGACATGATTGTCCATACAAAAATCACCACGTGCGAGTCGGATGAATGGCTTGCGACGATAATTACTTGGATAAACGTTCGTTTACATGATTTGGTACCGAAAAACCTGCTCTTCAACAGACAAACGTAACTGACATTACCTAGTAGCTAGTTTCACCATAAGGATTGTTCGCCTGATTATGTTGATTATCAGAATTTTGATTATTCCGCCTTGTGACGTCAGCACCGCACTGACTGGCCGCAGCCAAATAATCAGAATAATCAGCCACGCCCCATAATCCAAACAATCCATACTACCTCCCGACTTAGTATTCGATTATGATCAGAACTGCCTTTTCGGCTACGAACAGCATAGAATTCACAGTTTTCCATCACTTTCACATTTCTTAAAGTACCCAACGAATTTTCGATTTCAAGTGATTTTTTTGATTGGGTGGTAGAGTTCGGCCCACTTTTCCAACAATCAACATAATCCTTTTCAAGATAATCTTATGGTGAAGCTAGCTAATGTCTCTGAATGTCACGCTTCCTTCCGGTTTGCTGCAACGCTGCGAGACCAGTATTTGTTATTTGGTCAAACCCTACGGTGCAGAGCATGTACTTGTAACAGGCATAACGGGTTTCGTTTATGTATGACGCAGGCAAAGACTACTAACGGACTCCGTTAGCAGTCCTGTTTCCCAATAAACTGTTTCCACCGCCTATCCACAACCGAAAACGTTTTTGACCGGCTCTGCTTCTTCGGCTGTTCTGGTCATGTGAAACTGAGCCGTATGTACATATAACCAGGTGGGCAATATTTTCGTTCCCGGGGGACAATTTTGGCGGGAAATATGCGGGTCCAGAAATGTGATTAACTGAACGACGTTATGTGAGTTTGAGCATTGGGATTTGTACACAAATATCGTTTATTTAATTACGGGAATTTTCGAATTTAGAAGTGCACCAACAAGTTCCTCTGGTACATTTAATTAAAATTACAATTATGTACGAGATTTACACAATCACCAGTTTAATAACAACCTAAATTTTTGTAGGGGAAGTACTTGCCTACAAAACAGTACCAAAACCAATTCGGAAACTTTTCATCTGACCACGGAATCGATCGCCAATCCGTGCACCGCACCCAGTAAAACGGTGCCGTAAATATTGTGCACAGGACAGTTTCATTTCCGGGGAGACATTATTTCCGGCAAAAGTATCCGGGGCGAGAACTGCAGAAAACTGAGTAGACTGCTATTCCATAATGCGAACACTATTACCGGACTGGGCGACATTTCTGCGGAGGGGACATTTATAACAATCAATGCCGGTTACATGCGCGTTTTGTAAAATTCGTGAGTGTAATTGTAATAACTGTAACAAGAATAATAACTGTTTCTGTACTTCTACCGCATGAAAGTAGTACGAAAGCGAAATACCGCCGCGCTTTGAGGTAGAATGGTTAACGTTCTTATGCAGTTGTGCATCTACCATAAATGCTGTAGAGATGTAACTGACAAAGTGAGAGCTTTAACAATTGCCCATTTCAAGCTGTTTTTTTCCGCCTAGCTGCCTGAAGCGGTGGCCCATTCAGTCAACAAACGATGTGTCCAATTGAGCATCGGCAGTGAAGCACACTAACATTCCGAACATGCTTTTTTAGACAGAACTAGCTGCATTTACTTAAAAACTGAAAGGGGGAGTGCAGTCTTCATTTTTAGCAAGACAGCATAACTTTCCAATGGTAGTTATGGTACCACCTTGGGTCTTTCGAGGTACCCAATCTGGACGGCTAGGGGGGTGCCATGGCGCCTTGGCACCCACCCTAAACGCGCCCCTGGTTCCCTTCGTTTAACGGAGGGAACGTTGCTTCTGCGCGTATTATACCATTCTGTACCACTAACCTGTGTATGAGACACTCGCATCGCAGCAAATGTAACAAAGCGAGAAAAGTTGTTTGACGTGCGTTTTATTTCACTTCCGTTTGTGCTAAGCAAAGAACTGATCACCACTGTGAGACGGAATAGTTCGTGTTTCACGCTGATGAATTAACTGTGATAATCCTCGGCTTTTGACATCGTACGCATGTGGCAAGCAATTCCAATATTACCTAACGAATCGTTGTCTAATTTCAATACAAGATAAAAAATTGGTCAGTCTTGGTACAAGGAATAAGCTTTCCATCCAGTAACGGCAGTTTTAATGGAGCAATAGAATATGCATATGACCCGAAGGTCATCGATCGAAACCGGTTGAAAATGCACGCGTTGTTATTTACATATAGTTTTAATGGTAAATAGGCGTATTGTGACTGTGAACAAGCAGGTAAGCTAGAAAGTGACAAGTGTGTGTTGGAACATACAAACAGAGAAAGTATACTGCAGCTAGCAAAACCAGAACACTACCTGACTGAACATCAGGTACCATACTAAACGATCAAGAAAAAGATTCCATAGTACGTTGTTAGTCATTTACGTAGCACTTCAAACCGTAGATAAAGGCTGTCCACAGTCGTTATATGAAAAAGATTAACATGCAGATAAAAACTGATACCGGTTAGCAGCAACGTATACAATGTATACCGTTACTGTTACTTTATACTTGGATTTTCAGAATTTTTGAATACTCTTCAGTTTTGTTCTTTCAGACAGCTTGATGGTAGTTCCTGTTTACTGGAAGACTTTGACTCTTTTCTGCCCCTTTCTCAAATTTGTCAGCACGAGGGTACGACAGGAAATTTGTAACTGCATGTTCTCTGCTATTACGACAAAACGTTTCAGCGAAGTTATCACCCAAGCTTAGACGGAGCGGAACAGCTAAAGTTGGTAGAGGCAAATAACGCTCACTTTCATAATCGCTCAGGCAGCCTGACATTACTTAATCAAGGGAGAACTTTTCGAGTAACTGAACTGAGAATTTTCGGATACAATAAGATACCGACGGAAACAAGACGGGTCGAACTCATAACTAGGCGGGCATTGAGTTAGCGCTACAGAAGAAGGTGTCAAAATTGGAAACTTTCACCGCAGGAGTCGCTCAACAGCAGTTCGGCTAGTACGAATTTTCGCGGGTTTTATGGGATTTACTCATCAAACGATCAATACAAAGAAATACAGTAATTACGAAAAGTTGCTGGCTGTATGACTCGGGGGAAATAGTTTCGTGGGAAATAAGTTCGCGGGAAATAAGAATCAACATATAGTTTCCGCACAGATTGCGAAACTGACAAGATAAGTACAAACTGGTTATGAAGCAAAACAAACACAGCAAAAATAAGAAATATTGCAAGTCTTTGGATTTTGCAAATTTTGTATATTGTTTGAAAGGCTTTTGCGGAGTTCTGTAGGTCTTTTAAGGGTTTTGTCATATTTTAATATTTTTAAAAGGTTAATCGTTAATCGTTGCGGCAACTGTTACATAAAACTTCGGTTAACTGATTATGTTGTTGGCATCGCCATGGTCCGGCGGCGTGGGGCCACTAGAGTGGGTAGCTGAGTTCACGCGTGGCACCGGGCGCGTCGGGTACGGTTACTGTACGCGCCCGCGCAAATGGGTCAGTTTACGGCCCTACCGTTAATAATCCCCCAATAGGTACTGTATAACGAA
>JAQGAU010004423.1:0-11646 GCA_034698045.1 Paramacrobiotus richtersi | reverse complement strand
GTTAGGTATTTCGTTATTCTGAATAGGACAGCTCTGTAGCTCGCTGGCAGCCTGGCAGGTTCTCCACGGTTTGTGGTACTTCGATAGTGATACTTTGTGGCTTCGCAATAGTGCGTTTGTTGATTCCTTTTTGCTTTTGTTGTTGATTTTTTACGAAGGTTTTCCTTCTGAGATAACCGTGAAGTGGCAGGAGATATTGGTCCTTAAAATGTATGTGCACGTGGCTTTTGCAGTTTTACGTTAGCCCGACGTCAGAGCTGATAGGAACCCAGCCGGGCCGTTGGTAATGAGGTGGCGTGACTGACGTCATAGGCCGATCGTAGTACAGGGAACTAATAATCAACGTTTTGCTTACACTTTTAATATTAAATTATTACTACTGTTAATAGTGTGGATGGAATCTAGCTGATTTTCTACGAAGCTACATATATAATCATCACAAGGTCACAGTTTGAAGATGCTTTGACATATAAGCTTTTCCATTGTGAAGCGCGAAGCTGACTTCTGCCCTGTATGCAGTAATAGCAGCTTATAAAGAAAATGCTTCTCTTAAGTCTCAGAATTTTGTTTTAAAAAACCTACATGGTGTAAACTTTTCTTAATCTGTCTAACAAAACGATAGGTAAAACGAACGGAATCTGAACCTAATCGCATACGCGAACACTACGCATGCAATGTACCAAGAAATCAGCCAGTAGCTGTAGCACAGTGTATAATCATAAGCCATGTAACTTGTTTAAAAAACGTTGCAAAGCCATCCAGGACAGGTAGATTAGATGTGATTCTGTTTTAAGTTACAGTTAGTTGTTACAGTGGCCGATATAACCAGTTGCGCATCTGTCACTTTAAGTAACTGCACAGATGACGGAACATATTTGCACAACGTTGCTTCTTTACTGTTGTTGCATCTTAGGAATGCAGAACTGTCGCTTCTTTATTCGCCCAAACAATTATGATTTCAATTATGTCTGTAAGTTGAGTTTATGACATCATGTTTTGATAATTAAGATGAGAGCTGTGTTATGGTGGATGTGATAACCATGCTTCGCAATTGACAACTACGTGATAACAATACACTAACGATTAAACTTACTAAGTATTGTGTTTTATGATATCGAAGTTACTAGTAATTTGTATGCAAGACGCGTAAGTCACCCAAGCAGCCGTATGAGGATGATAGCGCCAAGCCTGTTTATGTAGCTCTAGCTGTAAACAGCTTGCAATTGTTTGCAAAAAATTTTTGACGTCCGGTGTTCAGGAGTTTTGTCGCATGATACCTGTCGATATAATAATAGCTCTTTCCCCAACTGACGATCGAAGCAACTGAAAATACGATCGAGACAATAACTAACTACGGCAACAATCTATTACTGTCAACTTGAATTTCAATGCGCAGAACTTTACATTTTGCGAACTGGGTTATCCGATTGCCGTTTCAATTGTGTGGACAAACACGAAGTTGTGTGGTTTGCGAAGATTCGTGTCAAGATGTGGTTGCAAACTACAGTGTTAGCACTCTTATACATTGTAGTAGTGCTCGAAAACAGTTCACTAAGTGTTTCACTTTTTACGCCTGCGATTGTCTTATCGCTCGTACTGTATGTACTGTCAGTTGCGGTTTTATTTAACAATCTTCCAAAGATGCTTCATGCGTTTGGTTCTCTTGGTTTGATTAACATGGATTTGAAATGCCGTTATTATTTTATGAGTAGACCGCGGAGTTTTCCTTTTTATTTGTGACGAATCGTATGCATTGCCAGCGGAAGATTTCTTTAAAGAACTAATTACAAACTATAAAATCAGTATAATTTTCTTTTCTAAGAACTCATAAACAGAAGAAACAGCCCACATTTGAGAGAAACACTATCGATTCCTATCGGTAAGATTAACAGGCACTCAAATCACGATTTAATATGAGTATTCTGGAATCTCAAATAAACAAATCTGAGTTGTAAAATAAACTTCTATAAGATGCAAACTGCTGTAATAGAAAAAGATCATACCCAGTACGTAATAATCATGTGCCGGTAGTTCTGATAGTTAAATGTTAGTAGTTAATATGTTAATTATTTCGCCGTTGACTAAAGCAAATACTGCATATAACATTATCTGTACTGACAAAGAGTAATTATAAGGCGTGTGTTAGGTGTGTATTGTTTTTTTATCGTTATTCTAAAGTTTTATTTGGGATTTGCAGATTCATTGACCGGAAACGGGCGTGTTACTTGCATTCTTCAGGACCTCTATACAAAAGCAACTGATAAGGTAACACCATAACTTAGTATACGAATTTAGCGCACTGGCGTTTTCTGATTGAGTTCTTAGCTGACTGCGATCAAAAGCATAATTATGTACGTAATTATACTGCAGATTTGGTGTCTGCATTTAGCAGTAGCGCATTCCGGTTAAAATCTGCATCTCTGAACGTTGTTCAAAATGCATACTTAGTTAGAGACGTTATCACGGTACGTATTTCGAAGAAACACTGGTCCTTCTTCAGACTTATTATAGTATTAGTACCGACATAACATATTAAAATAAACTAACTAGTTTATTAGTATTTTGTGCCTGCTTCTGTTAGAATGAATGAAGCCAGCTATAATGAGCAGTGTTTCGTTAGTTTTTTGTTGTAGCCATGTCCACCGCAGATGTGATCTACAGCCCATCGGCCTACATGACTCCAACATCCAGCATGAGCATCGCTTCTCACCCGTCCGGCACGAGCGCGAATGCCCACCAGTCCGCTACAGGCACAGCTGCTGACCAACGTCGCCGATCGCGACGGGTTGGACGGTTTGGTCAGTTTCTGCGAAGGCATTTGAATGGTATCCGGGATACCGTTCGTGGCGTCCTACGACGCACACCAGGGGATGAAGAAAATTCACAAGATCAGGGTGATGTATCACGCGAGCCACTTGACTGGGGTGAAATGGAGGGCCTGATAACTGAAGCGGCGACGCCTATGTTCGAGAGCCTAGCCCAAGTGGAGTTGGCCAATGACCAGTTGGTTAAAGAGGTAGATGCTTTTTTTGGATGTCTTTTGTTTAATATCTTCTGCAGTTATGTTGCGTGGTTTTGACTTTTTTCGACAGTTTTATTAATCTGCAGTTATGTTGCGTGGTTTTGACTTTTTTCGACAGTTTTATTAATATTTTTTTTCTGTAGGCCGTCAAGTTTAAAGCTCAAATGGAGAATGTGCAGAATGTTACGGCAAAGCAGGGCGGCAGCATTGAGTCGTTGAAGTGCAGCAGCGACAAGCATCAGGAAGATATCGCGGATTTAAAGAGCACCATTGGGACGCAGGGCAATACCATCAAAGCACAGGAAAAAAACATCAACCAGCTGAAGGAAAAAGTCAGCGTCCAGGACACCGTGATCGAGGTGCTGAACAAGAAGGTCATCTCCCAGGACCCGATTATCGTGGGGCTGAACGAAAAGATTAGCGACCAGGACACGATTATCGACGTGTTGAATAGGAAGGTCATCTCCCAGGATACTGTTACCGAGCTGCTGAAGGAGAAAGTCCGCGCCCAAGGCACAACCATCGTCCAGCTCAACGGGAAAATCAGTGGCCAAGACACGACCATCATCCAGCTCAGCGGAAAAATTAGCGCACAGGACACGACCATCGTCCAGCTCAACGGAAAAATCAGCGCCCAAGACACGACCAATAAGCAGCTCAGCGGGAAAATTAGCGCTCAAGACGTGACCATCGTCCAGCTCAGCGGGGAAATCAGCGCCCAAGACACGACAATCGTCCAGCTCAGCGGGAAAATTAGCGCTCAGGACACGATCATCAACCAGCTGTCCGTACGTCTCGAGGCTTTGGAAAATGAGAAGAAGTGAAGAATGTAGTTTGTAGGTTTGGCACGTTGGTTTTGTTTCTCACGCTTTGGTCTTATGTTTTCGATCTTATGTTTTGAATGTTAACTAATCGAAAAATCTTTTTCCACCCTGGTTTTGTAAGAAAATTGCAAAATTTTGAACGCGCTTTGTACTGTTATTTGTTATTGTATTACAATTGCAAGCAATTGCTAAAAAGACAATCTAATAAGAACTGGCTTTGGATATTGTGGCTATCTGCATTTGATTCGTTTAACCATAACACGAGCTACGTATACTAGGTACAGTAGATACGAAAAACATTCTCATAAGAGTTAATTTCGAAGTTCTCGTGATTTATGGACGAATATTTAGGCAAACTATTTGACGAATTATGCCACAATAGGCAATCAAAAATTAAACAAGCAAAAGGCTTCGGTTATTCATAATAAATTTCCGATTACTTATCAAAACCAGCGGTTACGGTAATACGGTTAATGTGACGCACTCCGCTAAGCGAGTACTGATCCTCATCAGATCAAAACAATCACTTTGAAACAAATGTATTCCTTAATTTCCATGAATAATAAGTAAAGACTACTTTGAGTTGTAAGTATTGTACCTGCACTAGTTTTCGGAAATGGTACGGCAATATTGTACAACGATAACACTTATGCATATGTTTGATTATTTTGCCGATCGATTAATGGAGAGAAATATAATCGTCATGGACTTAAGGGATAGAACTGTCACTGTTGGCACTTGGTTATCAAATTTTGTTGACAAAGTATCCGATCCTTCAGACGTAAATGCCTCGTACTTTTCATTATAAACCACCTATTTCACAGTGCCATTCTCAATATTATAAACTTGGTCTTCCAGTTTCTCTGAGTCGCACCCGATTTTGCGTATATTTCGAGATGGCAAGCATACGTAGCAATAGTATTACATCGCTGGATAGCATCTTTGACGAAGAGCATAATCATCACAATCTCACGAATCACCGAAAGAAATCGGGAGATAGCGCTAGTAATGTACGGGAAGTGCTTGCGGACGCTCTTTCGATCCATGAACAAATGGTGGACGAAGCTCTGGAAAGGTCACCAGTAGCAGTAAATCCGAAGGCCGCTATATCGGTCACAACACGACCAAAAGAAATCCTTGATCCTCTGACTGCTTAGTAAGTTTATTGCTGTACAGTGGAAGTCTTCAAATTTTGGTTTGGAAGATCCTTATTAAATTTTATGATTTCGGCCGCATTATTTACTGCGCGCGTGCCTGGCACAACGTATTAAATTCGCTGTGAGCGTTCTGATCGAAATTGTACTTTGCAGTTTCAGAACTATAAAAGGTGACAGAATTCGACGCCGATTACTGGGTCTGGCACAAGCGTTTCGGGCGCGATCGGAGGATACTCGAGAGTTGGTATTACGGCCGATAACGCCCGAGCCACATGAGCTGCCGCCGGCATTGGAGCCAGCAGCAAATCCCATTGTGGTGCAGTATGAAATTGAAAATGTTCTGGATGCATCCAATCACTTACCGGAGCCGGACACTCTGCCGGTAGAGGCGCAGAGTACACCGAGAAAGACATCGGAATCGCTGCATCCGGTCAAGATACGAATTGGCCGCTTGGGTTTGCGAGTAAGGTTGATTGATTGTAGCAAAAAAGCATACAGATGCATCAAAAATATTGTCTGATAAGAAGCAGTAATTTGAGCATATAAACAAATCGGTTAAGCATACATTAATATAACGCACATGTGCATTAAACGATAAGTGATCGAAGAACCTGATAGATTTCCGGAAAGTGTTTTATATTGAGATTACAGTATTAATGCTAACGGTAGAGATGGTTAAACACCTTCTGTTTTCATACCGAGCATAGTTATATAAGTTATCTGCAGCTGGAGGTTTCTAGCAAGTAAACAACCGCATTTTTAACAATTGTCACCAGTTCGAACTTTTCATTCAAAATGTTCTTGCGAAAACCGGTATTATAGAGAATTCATACTTATCTGTTTGGCGCAAAACCTAACGAAAACCAAAGGATAAAACCTAATGCATGCTAATAGTAATCGTTATATTTGCGGCATATATTTGCTGAGCTTCGCTACAACGGCCGCTTTTGAACAACAAAAATCGTACAGTTTCTGAAATTTTGAATCACGTACATTCGAAAACCGTTATTTGGTAAAATATTGAACTGTCACCCATTTTAAATATATTTCTGCAAGCGGTACTACACTATGCCACATAAATTAATGTAAGTCGGCCACTCATACCGGTACATCTTTCCTGAAAGAGTTATAGTAACACTTGCAATATTGACGAGCATAACGAATCAATTAACACTTTGTTTTTCGGGTAAGAACTTTAAAATGATGTTTGCTCAATTTTTCTGTCTCGTTTTACCTTTTGTATATTACAGGTACCGGAATGGTATTTCAGTATTCCTCGACCCAGTTCTTTTGATCCCCACGCCCGAAAATATCTAGCTTGGCTTACACTCGTCAGCGTAGTTTTCATTTACAATGCCGTGGTCATTCCTTATCGTGCAGCGTTCTACGAACCGGACGAGCGCTTCTGGTTCTCCTGGTTATTCGTGGATTATGTGTTTGATGTGGTGAATATAGTCGATCTGATTATCTGGAAGCCTTGCATTAGAGTGTACGTCAAAGGCATCGAAGTAACACAAACCAAAGAAATAACCCGGAAATATGTCCGCACCCAGTCTTTCGTGTTCGACGTACTGAGCATACTTCCGCTTGACCTTTTATATCTTGTGCCCGCCATCGGAATAAACCCTCTCCTCCGGCTTCTCCGTCTTTTGAAGATGTTTTCATATTGGGAACTCTTAGATCGGATTGATCAGTTGGTCTCCAATCCGTACTATTTCCGTATAGTACGCTTTCTGGCGTATTCCATGTATTTAATCCATATAAACGCCTGTGTATACTACTATTATTCGTATCTAACTGGCTTTGATCCAGAAGATGAGTTTGTTTACAACAACAATCATCCAGTCTGTCAGAACGCTAGTAAAGAATTCAAAAATCCGGTGGAAGAGGAGGAGCATCCGAAATGCAACTTACCGGGCGATTATAATGCCTATATCTTTTGTTTCTTTTTCTCAGTATCAATGGTCACAATTATCGGGAATTTAAGTTTCCCCCATACCATGCCGGCCATGATCTACAGCGCGATATTGTGGTTCGTGGGTGTATTCGTTTTCGCTACCCTGGTTGGTCAAATCCGAGACGTTTTCAAAGCGATGACCCACCAGGAAGATGAATTCTACGAGATCATGGACGCTATTGTCGAACATATGCATACGTTAAAAATCCCAAAAGATCTGCAAGAGCGGGTGCGGACGTGGTTGCTGTATAACTGGGAGCAACAGCGGACGATTGATGAGGGAAAGTTTTTGGAAGGTTTGCCGGTTCGGCTAAGGTCAGATTTGGCTATGGAAGTTCATTTTAGCGTCATCAGCAAAGTACAGCTCTTTAAAGATGTCGATAAAACGGTGCTGGAGGAGTTACTACTTCGCCTTAAACCAAATGTATTCCTTCCGAATGATTTCATCTGCCGACGAGGAGAGATCGGGAAGGAAATGTATATTGTAAAGTCGGGCGTACTGGAAGTGGTTTTACCTGATGGCCGGGTAGCGGTGACGTTGACACCGGGAAGCGTGTTTGGAGAGGTCAGTTTACTGTCTTTGGCGGGAGGGAATCGTCGTACCGCCGATGTCCGGTCGAAAGGATTTTCTAATCTTTATGTGCTGAGCAAATCAGACCTAAATGATGTTATGAAAGATTATCCGGATACGCTGGATGCGCTAAGAGCCAAGGCGCAGGAATTGCTGAATAAGGGTAAACCAGCACCGGAAAAGCCGGCCAATCCCGACGCCGTGGAGGTATGAGTATTTTCTGACGGCCCTTTTACAGATACAAGTATATTGAACATAGATAAGAACATGATTGTTTTAGGATCTCTAACAATGTAAGAATTGTCTAGGAGAATCGATTATAATGCTTCACCGGTACCCGACAGTTGCAAACTCTGTTCACATTGTTAGAGAATGTAACCTTAATCGCTATTACGAGTACTTCTATGGTACAAGACGTAGTTGTTGTTCGTTAACGTTATGGTTTCCACGTGATTTAGTAAATGGAAATTCAGATGTAAAAGAACTGGTATCGGTAGCGCAACAGTGTGGCTGCAGCATTACAGTACATAATATGTGTTGCAATTGGTTAGAAAAATTCTGCCATGCGCGCTGATGATACGATACTTTAGGTAAACTAACCATAAAATGTCTGCAGTATGCAGCACTAGTACTGTTATTAACTTATTAGTCAAAAAATGTGTTGACTCCGTAGGTTGTGCCTAACAGGGCGCCGACTCCAGAGATGGTCCATGTTGCTACAAAGGTCATGAATCCCGGATCCGGTCTTCGGATAAAGTTATCCAGCTCCGCACTGGAAATGCGGGATTTTCCGGAAGATGATCAAACTTTACCGTTATCGCCGCAGTCTCGCTATCCCGCTGTCGACCAGCCTGACCAAGAATATCTTATTACTGATCAAAAATCGGAAATTGACACCAATACAGCAAACAACCATATCCCTGACAGGAAGCCAGTTCCCTTTCCAGCTAGTCCACCCCTGACGGAAACTCTCAAATCGGTGACTGGGAAGTCCAGCCGGAGACGGCGGAATCAAGCCTTCCCGCCGGATGAATCATCATCCGAACAGGATGAAATTCCCCGTTTGCGGGTAAGAAAGAAAGGTCACTATGTCGGGCAAATGCACGATCTCCTCAGCGGAAAAGCGGATTCCGTTTCCAGCAGCCACTCATCATCCAAATCAAATAACATCCCTATGAAAACCTTTGGTGGAAGCTTACTTCCGGTGGTATCCGCGGACAACGAATATCGAGTGTTAACCGAAGAGAAGGATGTGGAGAATACATCGGGAGCGGGTCATCTACTTAATATCAAGCGAAGGTTATTCAACACACCCAAAATTTCACCCCTTAATGCACCACCATCACTCGATATTAACCATGTGGTCTCTACTAGATCTCAGCGCTCCGATCGGGAATCACCTGATGCCATGTCCAGCAGTCCCGGGACATATCGATCGCCGCTGTCATCCACGGAACCGGTGCACTCGAGTATCTCGGAAAACTTGTAAACACACTCAGTGGAATTTATCGTGTTTGCTTTCGCCTATATGAATTTCCATGTTTTTCATCGTTTATGGCTTATATTTGCATCTGATCAAGTGGGTACAATTCCTGTGTTTTATTGTGTTATGTCAATCACTGCACAAATGATTTGCCGCCTTTTAATTTGAAGCTGCCACCTTGATCATAGCTAATTCGGCAAAAACGGTTTTTTGGAATATTTTAAAGCGCGTTATCGTACCATTCCATGTTTGCAACCTTAAGAATTAAATAAATTTGAATGAAGTCGTCTCGCGTTGTCCACAAGGCAAAACAGCAATAGCTAGCGCACCTTGACGCCCTTCCGTTCATATATCGATTAATCGCACACTTACTGGGTATACGTACTACCTGTGTTCATAATTAAGCGATTCGCCGCTGCTGTGCATTGACATTTTTAATACATCCTTATTGATTGTATCGGATTAGAACGTGCAGGTTAGACTACCATTTGATCGATCCTCATGGATCATACAGGTTACATACAGCTTTTCCCAAATTATATTTTTCACATCCGCCTCAACTCTAACCGTAGAAACTGACAAGCGCGTATCGACCCGCAAAAGACATAGCTCTTTAGCTTGAGCGCAAAGGCGACGATCCGGAAACAATACGAAAAACACGGCCGAGTAATCCAACACCTGTATATCATCCTTATGCATAATCAGTCCCATTTGGTCTGTTGACTCGCACTATGTCAGGGACTAAACCATCCTTCCCCTCACCTGCACCCGCACCGATTCTGATATCTGACTCGGGTAAAGGTGACTCGGATGGTGAGATTTCCCCTAACAACGGCAGTGCATCCAGTACACGCTCTCCACAACAGCACACAACGGTCCACGTTATGCCCACTGGACCGCAGAATGATGAGGAATTGGAGATTCTCTCCGTCCATGAACAGCTGGTGGATGATGCCCTGGCCCGGTCGCCTGATACGGCCCGGGTCTCCGATTTCCTCGTAGCCCAGGAGAATGAAGCCAACCAAAATACCAGCACTATGTAGTAAGTGGATTCTGTCGTATATGTTTACTTTGATATAGATACTGCAAGTTTGATGGCTTTCTTGTTGTTGACTGAGCTGTCTGTAAAGTAATCAAGAGTTATGAAATATGCGATTTTTATTAGCAGGTAGAACAACGTGGTGATATTATGATACGGGTTATGTTCAGGGTCATCAGATAGTTTTCTGGATCTTTATTATGCATGATTATTTGTACAAGCTTTGAAATAACGCATAACCAGCTCGAACCATCTACCTATGTTTTTTACTCGTACAGCATATACTAATAAGTAATACCCTTACTTGTAATATTTACGGCGTCTGTTAATCAGTGTTTAAATGTTGATGTCTCTCGATTCTGGCTCCTTTTAATTACAGATGTGCACATTTTTGCTGAAAAGAATCAATAGAAAGGCTGCAGGAACAGAAAATGAGAATAGAAACTTAGTTAGCGAACACAGATCAGCAAGATACTTAGCTTCGGTACGTTCTTGACTAAAGCAACGAAGTTTTCCCAAGCTCGCCAATGGAATTGTGCTTTCGTTATAAAAAACACTTTCGCCTTTTAATCATCCTATCCTGATTTATTATTGTTAAGCAAATTCATACAGTAGGCACAACCGCACCGTATACGGCTAACACACAATCTGGCGTTTTCAAGTTCCCCTTTCATTTGCGTAACATAGCTGACATAGGCATTCTTGTTTCAGTTTACAAAGCGAGCATGGGCAAGTCCTCCAGGAGCGGCTTAAAAACCTGGCTGCTGCCTTCCGGGCTCGATCCTTACAGGCCAAGCAGACTGTCATGCAAGCTCCGCCTGGTGAATTGCACAAACCGGAAGCGCCACCGTCGTCTAAAGCTGACGAGTCGGTTATTAAGCCTGCCGACGCCAAGGAAGCTGAGAAGAAAAAACCTCCACCGCCTCCTCCGCCCAGGAAAGCTGAACCGGAGCCGCCTCCGCCGGTCAAGATCCAGTTGTGGAAAGTGTCGCTGACCGTACGTCTGAATTAAATTTATGTGTTCACAAAATCAGCAACAACAACAAAAATTTGTATATCCACGCAAGCAATGTATAGTCTGTAATTTTATATACGTTTTTCGTTAAAGTCTGCCATTTCCGTTACGATTAATGAAAATGATAGAAGATTGTCTATGAACTGTATTGTTATATAAATCGATGCAAAGTAATGTGTGTGCATATATATGCATGTTTAATACAGTTTTCGACAATATTTATACATAGACGTTGCGTAAGAAATCATCTTGCAGATCCGATTATTTTTAACTATCGATTTTTACTTATAACAATGATTGCATACAAAAGTCGTTTTCAGCGCTATGATTATTGTGTGATCACTGAATGAACTCATAGAGTCCAAATTAATTATCTTCTGAAAACAAAATATTACTCTTTTATTGCAGGTCCCGGAGTGGTACTACAAAATCCCTCGCCCTGCATCTTTCGACCCACATTCACGAATCTACCTAGCATGGTTAAGCCTGGTGAGCGTATGTTTCGTATACAACGCCATCATCATTCCCCTTCGTGCAGCTTTTCCCATCCAGGAGCCCGATAACCAAATGTACTGGTT
>JAQGAU010004422.1:0-11647 GCA_034698045.1 Paramacrobiotus richtersi | reverse complement strand
CGCCACGTAATTCGTTGTAAAGATTCTACATACAGAATCATCCCGCCACCACTTACAAGCTTAAACTAGACAATCAATAATAATGGCATAAACAAATCAATTGACACTTAAACTATAAATATTTCTTTTAATAATTAACGGTTGTTTGTTCAGTACATGTGCCAATCAAAGCAACGAAAATTAAGATTAGTTCACTCGGATTGGCTTCGAACTGCATGCGGATGGTCCAGCCCACCAGGTGCCTTTTTCCCGCTTGCTGCTGCACCAAAGCAGGTAAAAATTTCCCGACGATCGGTGAAAATTTCCCACCGATAGCTCGCTGCAGCGATCACGCCACTTTAGCATGTCTGGAGAATGACAACATCGCTGCCAGTTTACAGAATAATCCAGTACTGGTACATGTACCCCCACTGTTAAGTTAACCTTGAATTAGCATAACTGTGTTTCATCAAATCAAAATAATTAAACGAACAGATTCTACATGAATGCAACTAAACGAAAGAAAATCCAGCGCGCTGTAAATTACATGAATTCTGTACCATTTACTCTTTTCTTAAATTAACAGGGCTGCAGCATTTCCACAGAAATATGAGAAACAAACATTCAAATGATGTTTACATTTGTTTGGCGATTTGTCTAAGATGCTGGTGCAAAAGTTGGTAACCTATAATATAAGCTAGAGCAGATGTGTGGTGCGGTTATACAGCTTTAATTCCTTAATTGTCAGTACTTAACACGCTGCCGTTTTATCAGTTTAGGTAGTGTGTAGTGAGCGTTACATCTTCCGTGATTAAAATTCCAAGGTATACTTGCATCGAGAAGAAACTGATAATCGCACAACCAGTTAGCACTTTTATCATGCCAGTAATTTCCCTTGTTGTGGCAACATGCAATAACCGCTCATCTGACATTTACTACGGGTGACCATGACAGTACGTACATAATAAATTCTATACAGTGAGTTTTTATCATCCAGGACCACTTACACCGACGATCGGAGATCAGTTACACATAATCAGATTATACATTACATAATGCACGTAATAAACGTACACTAGTAACACTATCGTTACCTGTAAATGCAAAACATAAAGCCGATGAACTACAAGTTATTTCACATCAGGGTACATACCATTTCTTATGTATAACAATAAAAGCCATCGCTAGGATCACTACACACACAAGATTTCACATCTGTACATAACTTCTGTAAATGCTCTCTACGTATCGCAACAGCCTGTTTACTAGAACTTCTCGGGCCATCGTCTTGCTGGGAAATTTGTAAATCGAACCACAACTTTCTGGCCTTTTGTTTACGTGCCAGACTGCCAACTATTCAGCCTGCCGTGTGCCTCGATTGTTCAGCTTGCATCAGCCAACTCTCGCAACGCTGCTTGTTTCTGCGCTTATCGCATGCGATTTTGTAAACAGCTCTGTACCGCTGTGCTACAAACAACTCAACTGAGTGGACTATGCACCAACCGTCACAAAAAAATGTTTGCAAGTGGCACAGAATACATTCACGCAGTTATGTTGCATTAATGGTAGAATTATATAAGGAATAAAACAATTAACCATAAATTTCTGCGATTGTACAATTTGCACTTGTTGGAAAACGTTGCAATGTGCGAACAATTACCGAAAATCTCAACCTGGATAATGGTGGTTGCGTATTTAATAATAAAATAATACAAAGCTGGTTTTTAGCAGCCGTCGGCTATGGATGGTGCATTTTTCTACGTCATCGCGAATTCCTGCGCACTGTGACAATCTGGGCGCGCACGCTAAATTTACTACGCGCGCTCGCTTAGAAGGCCATTCACAGTTTCAATGGACTCAAATCGGCTCTCATTCATTCGGACTGTTTGGTTCATTCGTTCACTGTGGCAGTAGTATGAGGACAGTACTAGTGCAACAGGTACAGTGCTGCAGTATTTAAATGGCAAAATCTACCATAATACAAATGTATCATTTCGAAGGCATAACACACTGGCCCGAGGTGAAAGTATATTTGAAGTGACGCAACTTACAAAACAACGTTGTTAAGTGTGACTCTGTGAGTCTGTCTTTGTCTGCGGGTTCTTTCCACTTTTACATAGTGCAGGGAGGTTGAAATAATGCTGACTTCCGGAAGGTTATTTCAGTCTGTGTAATTAACTATTCTGGAAGCAGATTCGATCCGCACTGCTTCATCTTCTTGAAGCAGAATAACATCGCTGGTGAGCTGGATAACATCGCATAGATAAGGTAGTCACGCGGAAGTCAGAATCGAGAGAACTGGAGATTAATGTTGACAACTGGAAGATGTGTTGGGGAATGTTGTAATTAACTACGATTTTTGGAATTTTATGTTCTTATAATAAGAATTATCTATATTTTATGACCCGCGTACTTTTACGTGTTTTTAATTTTTTTTCACAATGTATATTTTCCTTGTTTCGCTCTTTGATTAATTCACTACACATTTTGTGTGCTTTTGCTGCTGTTTTGCGATATTTTTTATGGCCTGCGAGTGCAATTTAAGCAAATCAACAGTTATTAATATTGAAATATTTAGTGTTCATTGTTGTTTTGGGTGCAACCACCGAGGACCGGAAGTGTGGGCATATATGCGCTAATTTATTGTGAGACTGCGGAAGAAAAGGAGACTGGGTTTTTTTGTCGATCCCAATTAGTCGACACGTGACTTGGTGTAAGCGATATTAGCGACCACTGTTATTCATGGTCCGCTTAAACTAGTTATTCGGTTTTCCTCCTTGTTGCGAAAGGTCATTGCACTGAAACCTAGCGCATAGCGACAACTTCCGGTTGAATCGTCGATGAAGCACCTGACGCGACTGTAGCGTATACGCGTGCATGCTTTCTCTTTGCTTAAGACTTCATTTCTGCGACTACCGAATTCGTCCGCAATTGTATTCAAATGACTATTGTGCAGTTAGACGTGTTTTGTCGGAGCGAACCGCGTCTTTTTTTCGGTATCATGGTGTTATACGCGGACAGGCATCGTCTTCGAGACCGATGGGATAACGCATTGTCTGCCACCGGGAACAATTATTGTTTTCTTGTAGTTAACATGCGCTAGTTTTGTTGAAGATAGAGTACATCCAAGTGCGAATAAATTTACGCCTTTAGTGCGTTCTTGTCAGTTGATTTGTTGATAATCAGACTGATTATTCTGTTAAAAAGGAAGAATTGTTGCTAGACATGCTTTCTTGTGCCGTGCTTGTGACTGTGGTTTGTTAAGCTCCCAAAATCGCCAAGAACGGCCGGAGAACTTCTTAGTGCTACTGGTGAAGCCCTGCACGCTGTTTCAAGTAACTCGTAGTTATGTTTTCTTACGGTTACTGGGCTCGGTATTTCATTCAGAGTGGACTTTCGCTCCGTGATCACGAATTAATTTTATGGATGATCAGTTGGTACTTGACGCGGTGTCCACACATATTTATATTGGAAAAACATGTGATTGTGGAATACTGAACAGTGTAACGGAGCGATATGTACAGCGGAGAAAAATATTAAAGATTCCCGAAAATTGGAAAAACATGTGGGTACCACTTGGGCGCATTCTTAGCTTAAGCTTCGTGTAGAATCCCGTAAGTGGGCACTTGAATCTTTGCAACAACGTAGAAACGTCAACACCTGGATAGCTGGTTGATATGCAACCCCAGTTATGTGAAAGTTGTGATAAAGCTCATGGCAGAAGGGCGTATTTAATGGGTAAAAGAATCAGCCAGTGTACTTCATGTTGTGGAGAGACGCTACTTTCGGCCGATCGACGGGCCAGCGCTCACGAAGAACTGACCTCTGGTCATTATACGCATATCAAAGCCAAAATGTGTGATGATATGTGCAGTTACCTACAGTTCAGTATTTACAGCAAATATCGTGAAAGCAAACTCTTTTGGTGCGTTTTTGTAACATGCAGATGCATTTGTAGCGTTTTTTTAACATGCAGATGAATTTGTAGCGTTTTTGTGTGTGTCGGCCTGCTCAACAGACAGGCCAAAGTTTCGAAGCTTTCGTGCAAAGCATCAAAATCTACGAGAATGCCGAGACCAGGATGGATTTGTCACCTTTGTCCTAATCTCATGGTTCCACATGTGTCATTGTAATGGTCAATTATATAAAGGTCGTTGGTATCGAACTCGGGATGTTGTGGTGTAATAATGTTGTCTGACCTTTATTAAGGATCTATATGATGGCACACCAGCGCAGAATATCCATGCATGCAGCCACCAACATAACGTAGGATGGTACAGGCAGCCAGACCAAATCGTACGCCAGAACCATCTTCGTTACAGTACTGTGACGTCAAAGAAACATAACATTAACGGAACAAGGGCTGTTTTTCATTTTCCGCTACTCTGCATCGGATATCAATTCCTGTGACACTGTGACGTTAGAAAAACATAGCACAAAGGAAACAACGTCTGTTTTTCGATTTGTTTTTCGCCACACAACATCGGAATGTACCTGTACAGTATACGGCAAAACTGTAAAGTGTGGTTCCGATGATTCGGAACAAAATACGTAACAAAACGTCATGTGTGATCAAGCATGTATTACACCTCGAAAGTCAATCGGTACGTCACGTAAGACGTAGAAAAATAAATAACAATCTTAAAAAAATCACCCTCATCCAAAGGCTAACGAGTAAACGTACCGGGGATCATTCCCGGTATCCGCTGAGCAAATCCAAAGGCGGAAGAGGGGAATCTGTGAACAAAAAACGAGTCAGACGTCCGTGTATACCGCTTTTTCGTCAGGTAAGCGTTATCGAAATTTTATTTCGATCGAATGCACAGTAATTAAACTAAGGTCGACGGTCAGAAACCCTGCTAACTTATACTATCTCGTCTGAAAGTAAGTATTCAACATGGGCAAATCCGCAAGTATTACTTCGCAGAAGAAGACTTGAAAAATAGACGAACAGGGGTGCTCTTTGTACGTACCGGTGAATTAAACGATATGGTCAACATTCGGCGCGGGCGGGAGCTCAACGTTCTGCGCGGGCGGGAGCTCAACATTTTGCACGACCGGGGGCTCGACATTCTGTACGGCAGGTGGCAGTTGCAGCAGTACGAGCGGCAGTTGCAGCTGCATCTGATGCTGCGTAGCTTGCAGTTGGTCCAGCTTGACTGTGAGCTGACGTATTCCCGCCTGCATGTCAATGAAGACAGCATTCCGCAGGTTGTTCTCCCCATTTTTAGCCTGGAAAAAGCTTTATTTACCATTAACCGTCCAAATGAGCACCAGTCTAGTCGGCTGCACTTTTCGACTGTAATTTTGCACTTCCGTATTAACGACAGATAAGAAATGGGAAAAAGTGACGAAAAACAATCAATAATAACGTGCTTTCTTTCTGTATTGTTTCTTACCTCTTGTAAAGCTTGCTCCTCTTGCTTTTTCTGCAACTCTTCTTGCTTTTTCCGCAACTTCTCTTGCTTTTTCTGCAGCTCTTGTTTGGAAGTGAAGTAGGAGTGTAGAGCGGCAAAGAAGAGCAAAATGCCGAGTCCCACAAAAAAGACAATCCCAGCCTGCGTGCAAGAGGCTTTTTTCTTCCGTTCCTCATCCACTGTACACTCGGTAAAGTAGCTGCCTGCAATTGCAACAGTTTAGCAGCGAATTACGACCTACAAACAAGCCATTATAATGGGAAACTTTATACGCGAATACGATATTACGTTGACTAATGAACCACCAATGTAAAGTTGAAAAGATTAAACTACGCTTAAATATACACATACAGCCTACAGAGCCACAATTTCACTGCAGTCTTTTGCCAGGAATATTAATGGTAATTCATGAGAGGTCACGATGTACATTTATTGCAATAAGTAAACTAATTAACAATTCCGGACATCTTGATTAAAACAATTCAATAATAACCCGCGCTGCAGTTCACGTTCGGTTTGATTTTGTACCGTACAAAATCAAACCGAACGTGAACTGTACGCGTTGGAAGCCACAGTACTACAGTTGTCTGCGTATGCCGTATATACGTACGTACTGCACATGTAACTAGGTATGGCAGGCTGGCAGCACTGTGACATTACTGTACGTGTGAATGTTTTTCGTTTTTTAAATCGCGTAAGTTAAATGATGTTAGTTACAGGTGTAGCATTACATCTTCTAAACAATTAATTTTATTGTAATTTATATGACACTTGCTTGAATTCTTTGCCCGGCACAATCCGTAATTGTGCGACCGTGCGTTTCCATAGTGCGGTATCGCATTGACAACCGACCCAACTATGGCTACAAAACACCAATAAAACATTTCTAAAACAGAAGAATAAGAAAAAGTTTGATGCAGTGCAGTGCGACTGGTCATAGCAAATTCATTCCCGCAAAGAAAAAATTTGAAAGGTCATCGGGGTAGAGAAACAGACCTGACGTGCACGTGACATGCAGCCGATCTGGAATAATTTGGTATAATAGTTAAAAATAATGTACGTTTAGCGTATATTGACATACAAAACGCATTCCGAAGTCCGACCAGATCAAGTTTGCAACAAATGAGATCAACCAGGCTAACAGACCGCTAGCAAGAAATTCGCGCATGCCAGCATCTACACATGACCAAGGGCCATTGTTCTTACGACTAATTTGGATATACTAACCGTTATTGCCCAGGTATGCCATCATCGTTCCTGAAATCCACTGCCATGGATTCATTGCTTGCAGCAATGACCGAGGATGCATGGAATGCTTCAGTATCGGGCCACAGCCGTCGAAGACGCTCCAGTTGACTGCCGCCGCCGGCGGTGCCACGAGGACAAGCGAAATCAGGATGCAGAGTCCATAGGACTGGGAGTGGCGCATTTTCACTGCTGGTCGACGGACTCTGCAGAACATTAATCGGTAAAAGCACCGAACGCCGGAGGATATCCGTAAGCTCTACGACACGATGTACACCTGGATCTCCCCGCTCATCCTAAATTTGTACGAATTTTAGTAGGTCTAGTGCAATGGCTTCATAGTTTCTAAGCAGCTTACAAATAAATTTATGAAACAAACTTTTTGGTACGTGAACTCAGTATTCGCTGTTCGTTATGTCGATAGAAAAGATTACAATTAATCGTTCTGAAGATTCACAATCGATATCTGCACGAATAGGTTACTGCATGATGTTTCTGTTCTACCTTCTACACATTCCCCGGATGGCTCAACCGGAAATCGAACAGTTTCACTTCGTTTTTGCCACTTTTAATTCACAGCTCACATTCGCTGGGAAATACGATACGCGCGAATTCAGAATTGGAAATCAAGGTCAAGATATGTACATTCGGTAATCCCGAATTAACAAACCCTTTGCGCAAATAATATTATGTCTAGTATCTACATAAAGCTATTCCTTTCATCAAAATACAATAGTGCACAGACAACCACGCATTTTGAATCGTCATGTGCTAAAACATCCAGTCTGCTCTAACTCATTCGTCCGCGTCTTAATATTCGGTACAGCACAGAACTGTTTCTGTCTTGCCTTCAACATTAACAATCGAAAAACGTCGTTTTAAAAATATGTCCAGTATGATGTAGATCGCTTATTAAAATCATTATACAGTACTTGTTTTTTGTTGTTTTTTTTACTTGTTAGTTGCATAAGAACGATATATAAAATAAAAATTTGCGATGTACATAATTGTCGAGTATTTAATTAATTCGAGAATAACAAGATTGCCTAAGCGTTAAAATGACTATGCTTAACTAAATCAAAATTAATATACAATAAAATATTTGCAGTTAACTGAACAGAAGATTCAAAAGTTGTCGACATGCGAAATCGATCGCCTTCATCACGAAGCACCGCGCCCTAACTGAGCTAACTCCTCGATAATCGTTTGACCGCGGTGCTCCAAGCGGAAGTAGCCCAGGCTACGTACTGTTAACGCGTTAAACGGGACACGTACATTTAAACCATTTACAATACATCTGTAGTTCAAATAATTGTACAAAAATAATATTATAAAGAAATTAAGGCGTATAAAAACATATTGACACACACGTATGAATGGTATATGAAAACAGGGAGTGATTAACGATGAAAAAACCCTCACACACACCACACTCTTCGGTCGTATAACAGAGATTCTTGTAAATTGTACGAGGAAGCAGCGCAGGCCGGCCTAATGCCTAATTTTTAGAACACCACGTTCATGGGCAACCGGAACTTTCAAAAACTATTTACATACGTCCTGCTTACAGTTGTAAATAAAATTTACGACAATAAATCTATGCGCAGAGCCACACGGTGCTACACAACATCACGTTCAGGTAATAACAATAATTAATTGTGCTCCAATGACGCGTACCGTTGATTCTTTCATCTTTCAGTTGAGATCTTAGATGAAGTTATTCTAATTACAGATCTAAATCCATTAACATGAATTAAAATCGTTATTTTTGCAGTACGCAACGACAGATAAGTACAAGGCTTCACATGTTCTACCCATGGCCATACGTATACGTATACCATGGTACGGTACGTTTATCTATGGTACAGCTGACAGAGCAAACTTATTTGACATAACGTTAGATAAACTCTATTTAAAAATATACCAGAAAATACACACCGATTTCCTAACGCTTTTTCTGAATAATAAGAACTCTGTGGTAAAGTAAATTCTCTGTACTTGATCGCAGAACGCGCTGACGAAATTGGGAGATGGCCAAATCCTCTTACTGAAAAGTACCAACGCGCCATATCAGGAATATATCCGCTTTTCCCCTAATTTGCACACGAAACCCATCAAGCAAGTTTAGTTTAATTAAGCGTAGTTCAAGTTAAGTGTAAAAAGTTGAAAGAAGAATCGAAAGTTGCTAAGCCGCAGTACTGACAGCGCTGCCAAGTGCCCGCTCTACAGGGAAACTTCTTCGACTCAATAACGTCGGACGCAGCAGTTGACTGAATTGAGCAACTTTTCAGCACCCAAACTGATCTCAGGAAACTATTTGCAGCTCAGTGTTATCTGGGAAAGTACTGCGTAAGACGAGAAAAACCTTCAGACCGTTTAAGGTCATACCTTAATATCCTACCGTATGAATTCAGCAGCTGTACTCATGATCAGGCTGTATTTCCGTAATCTTGGCCTACGTCGATTAACAAGACAACAAAATTACAAAAGAACAAACCAAAAAAGACGATGCTAGACCATGGAATTCAAATAAACTAATTATTAATTTCCTCTTCAATCTGGCTCCCAGTCTGTTTTAAAACCGCCAACCCTCCCACAAGCAGCAGACTGAGTAAAGGTAGGAAATGTTAAAAAAGGTCGTTACTTACCCTGTGAGCCTTTCTTATACGATCTTCTGAGGTAACACGAGCAAATGGTCGGGATAAAGATTCGGGAGTGGGGTATACGAATAACGAGCTCGAAATTGACCACAACGCTGAACAAAGTACTGCAGTCTAGAACTGAAAGGCTGAAAGTGATCGTGGGCAAAACGGAAAACATTCAAAACAGGCAACTTGCAAGGTTAGACGAAGTCCGCAATATCTGCATTTTGGGCAACGCCTCTTCCCGCTTCCTTAATTCGCTGGACGACTTAGGACGAATAGAGCGCCCAATCAAAGTAACGAAACCTAAGATTAATTCACTCGGATTGGCTTCGAACTGCATGCGGATGGTCCAGCCCACCAGGTGCCTTTTTCCCGCTTGCTGCTACACCAAAGCTGGTGAAAATTTCCCGACGATCGGTGAAAATTTCCCACCGATAGCTCGCCAGCGATCACGCCACTTTACCATGTCCGGACAATGACAACATCGCTGCCAGTTTACAGAATAATCCAGTACTGGTACATGTACTCGCACTGTAAAGTTAACCTTGAATTAAAATAACTGTGTTTCATCAAATTAAAATAATTAAACGAACAAATTCTACATGACTGCAAATAAATGAAAGGAAATCCAGCGCGCTGTAAATTACATGAATTCTGTACCATTTACTCTTTTCTTAAATTAACAGGGCTGCAGCATTTCCATAGAAATATGAGAAACAAACATTCAAATAATGCTTACATTTGTTTGGCGATTTGTCTAAGATTCTGGTGGAAAAGTTGGTAACCTATAATATAAGCTAGAGCAGATGTGTCATGCGGTTATTCAGGCGCTTCCCTTAATTGTCAGTACTTAACACGCTTCCGTTTTATTAATTTAAGCAGTGTGTAGTGAGCGATGCATCTTCCTTGATTAAAATTCCAAGTATTCATACAACGAGAAGAAACTGATAATCGCACAAACCCGGTAGACTTTTATCATGCAAGTAATTCCCTTGTTTTGCCAACATGCAATAACCGTTCATCTGACATTTACTATGGGTGTACATGACAGTACGTCCATAATAAATTTTATACAGTGTGTTTTTATCATTCAGGACCACTTACAGCGACGATCGAAGATCAGTTACACACAATTGGATTATATATTAGTACATAATGCACGTAATAATAACATGACCTTCTAAACGTACCATTAAGTACTTGTAAATGCAAAACATAAAAGCCGATAAACTTCAAGTCATTTCACATCTGTACATAACTTTTGTAAATGCTATCTACGTATACGTAAGTTGTAACAGCCTGTTTACTAGAACTTCTCGGGCCATCGTCTTGCTGGGAAATTTGTAAATCGAACCACACTTTCTGGCCTTTTGTTCATGTGCCAGACTGCTAGCTATTCAGCCTGGCGTGTGCCTCGATTGTTCAGCTTGCATCAGCCTCGCGCAACGTTTCTTGTTTCTGTGCTTATCGCATGCGATTTTGTAAACAGTTCTGTGCCGCTGTGCTACAAACAACTCGACTGAGTGGACTACGCACCCACAGTTACAAAAAATGTTCACAGGAGTTATAAAATACATTCACGCAGTTGTGTTGCATTAAAAGGTAGAATAATATATGGTTAATACAATTAATCATAAAATTATGCGATGGCACTTGCTGGAAAACGCTGCAATGTGCGAATAATTACCGAAAATCTTGACATGGATAATAGCAATTGCGTTAAATAAGACTAAAATAATACAAATTACATTTGCCAGCCGACGGCGACAGAATGGTGCATTGCTCGACGTCATCGCGGATTCTTGCGCACTTTGACCATCTGGGCGTAATCGAGACGCGCACGGTAAATTTGCTACGCGCGCTCGTCCATTCACAGTTTCGCTGATGACAGCGAAGTCGGCCCTCACTGAAACTGTTTGATTCAGTCGTTCATTGAGCTGTGGCCAGTGCAACAGGTGACCAAGTGCAGCCGCCGCGAGTGGTCGGCTTGTATGGCTTCAGCCATTAGGCCTGTTGCTCTTGCCCAGCTTCGTGCTTCATGCAACTGATCGCTTCCGATCAACCTCTTACATCGCTATAAATAGCAACAGGGTCCACTGCCCATAGTTCGTGGTAGGAATTTTTATACATTTTTCACTGGACTCGAATGAAATCTCCCAGTAATCAATATCGGCAGGATGTGATCCTCGAAAACACGAAAACTCTGAAACCCAGCCGACTCTATGCAGCAACTTTATGGCGTTAACCACTCCTTCGAACCGGGCCCGAGCCGAGACCGATCAAATGAGCCGTTCATCGCGAGTGAGCAAATACGCTGCATGTGTGCATTTCTCGTTGGCACACTGCGTTTCTTTTATCATT
>JAQGAU010004421.1:0-11647 GCA_034698045.1 Paramacrobiotus richtersi | reverse complement strand
CTTGATAACGGAGGCCAGCGGCATCAAGTCGTTCGTAACTGCATTGTGGTTGACGGAGGAATTTCAGACCCCGCGGGGAAATAAAATTTGTTGTGGTATTTTCTGTAATACGACGGTCGCAAGCAGACAGGCGCAAGCATGATTCATGCTGTTTGAAGCCAGCAGCTGGTACTATTACGGAGGCGGAGCCAAACTGTCTGGCAAGAGTGGTATCACGAGGGTGTGAGTGGGGCGTGCCGAGCTATGTCTGGACGCTAACAGTCGTTGTAGAAGTACGTACGTATTCAAATACACATTATTAATTAATATTCATATACTCTACATCCAGATCTATACATTTTAAGATGTATATGCGTCTACGCGTCAAAGTTCGCTGAATTAGTGTGTATCAGAATTCTTTATTCTTTTGTATTCTATAATATTAATTAGCCAAATTCGCTCGTGGAGGCTGAACAAGTTTGTGTATTACATACTGCACACGTATGAACAAGAAAAATTTTTGTGCCCTTGCTTGATTGAGCTGCCAGGTGGTCCTTACCGGTCACTTAAGGAAATTGACATATCAGTCAGACAATCAGGACTACTGCGATATAATTTCGCGATAATATTCGAAAGAATTAAAATATACCGATCACGCGTATATTAAACGAATCGTATGTATGATCAGCCGGTTTGTCATACGTTTCACCTGTCTTCAGACAAACTCTTTCTCGGCCGTATCAACGCGAGGAGTTAAAACCATTCCGATAATATATATACTCTGTATTATGCAATCGAGATAATTTTAACCAAACACCTACAACATGCATATACAGTACAGACTATAGTGTCGTCGTATACCAGCGGACCACATGCGCAAATCTTGGAGGTAGGCGGCCAGAAAGAACACGATATGATGCTGGAGCTGGAGGAGTGGGTTCTGAACGCACTGCACTGCTCCGCCATCGGCGGTTATGCGACGGATTATGGATTTTTTAAGGTCAACAACCTTGCCAATAAAACCGGCCAAGCTCGCCATCTTTGAGATTTTCGGGGATCATGCTTGGTTCCAATGGCTTTTTTGCTAGGATAAAAATCAGTGCTCCACGTTTTGTTTGACTTGTTTGCTGATTGGCAAATTAGTTGAAGTGGTCCAGCATTCGTTAATCTGCGCTAACCGACATTAAAGGCCGCATATCTGCCAGCTCCATATCATGTGCTGGTTTGTCGCAGATATTCGCTTCGGCTTTGACCTTCATTTCTGTTAACTTCGAATGAACACAAAATGTGCCACTTTAATTTCAAACAAATGTAAAATCGGGATTACAGCCCGCAGTATTTGTTAGGGTTAAGTACAGTTCTAACGGATTTCACTGGAAGAAACCTTGCAAACGAGATACAATGGGAACCTCATGGCCAGTCACCACAATTCAAAATCCATGTAGCTATAAAGGTCTCAATTGTTTGAATGAACAGACTTCTTCAACATGACAAAACGTTCCAGTGATTACAAAAGCAACACTCTAAGAATTACATAAAGAAATCCATGGACTGTGGTTCCTGCTCGGCAATGATTATCAATCAGGTTCCAACTTTATTTGTTATCCCCAGTCCCGGTATATCGCTTGCCATCACCACACGTCATTTCAAGTTGGCAGTCCCCATCATCGCCGCAGTTTTGCCACTGGCGCCGTCCGGTCGCTACACCCAGCCTTTGTGTAAAACACCAGGGATCTCCTGACATCATGTAGTCCCAACTGGCGTAGGCCCAACACCTTCCCTTGTAGCATCCGCACGTGCTCAGTCCCACGCAAACTGTGCCTTCTCCATAATCCGCTATAGAATGCAAATCATCAAACAAAGGTCAAAGACGACCGAAGAACGCTATAGTGACGAAGAAAGAGCACTTACGAAAGACTGCGAGTATTGCGACTAAGCATAACACCTTGGAAATCATTGTTATTCTAACTTATACTCCAAGAGACCACTTTTCGTTCGGCCAGAGTAAGCTCCGTTCTCCCTGAACAGATTCCAATCCTCCACAACTCCAAAAAACGCTAAATAGCCCGTGGGTGGCATAGGCGTATTCGCTTTTCAAATGAAAATTGTTTCGAATTCTTAGAATTTTTTAAAGTTTATTTTTCCAAGACAACATGGCGATCGCTCCGTACGGCAGTGCAACATTTTTTGCAGTATTATAATTTACATCCCGCGCGTGCGGAAGCGTCAGTTATACCAAATTGTTGCCACGTTGGAATGGTGCGCTCGAATTTCGAACCACGTTTAGCTAACGTCTAGCGCACTTTGTGCTGTACACCCAGGATGAAATGACACACAGAGCAGTGCATTCAAAAACATGCGCCTTTGATACTTCTAACCTGCTTATACGCGCTTACCCCCCGGTAGCGTATTGTATGCGGTAGGCAAATTTTCGTGTCATTTCGCCGAACGTGTACATACAATAATACTTCACGATCTTTCGTTCCGTTTCTCCGAAGTACAGTAAGCCGCAAACTCCCTAAAACGAGATGACTCTGAGAGGTATAAAAACCGCCATAACTAGCGCGGGTGACACCGGTGCAGTTCCTTTGAAAAAACATTTTCTCTAAATTCTGAAAACATTTAGAACATTTTTTTTTCGGAGAAGATGTGGTGAACGCTCCGTGTATCAGCGCCGTATCTCCAGCAGCCGGAGTGTACGCTAGTTTCATGGGACGAACAAGTACTAGGAATGGTGCGTTTGATTTTGACACTGTGTTCGGTCAACTTATGCTGCAAGTAACAGGCCTCTGAAAACGTCTGAACAGACGGAACTTCTGTTCCAGTAGCCCTCGATACGTTTCTGGGAAGCAAACCGCGTACTTACCAAACACATGATATTGCAATCGGCCATGATTTTAAAAAAAACGCTAAAAACGCGGTGTGTTTCTTGATAAGCCAAGTTAGTTCTCCGTGTGCCCAGCGAGGCCGAAGGCCGAGCTGGGTTTTGTAACTCTTAATCCAAAATCCTGAAAAAGTTGGGGCCAAATTACTCTTGAACCATTTGCTTAGAAAATGCACAAAATATCTTAAAAAATGCAGGCCAGTGGAGATTAGGGCGACATGCGGTTTTGCTGGCCGTTTTTCGCAACTGGAATTTTCAGTTTTAAAAAAGCAGCAAACTTTTGATTACCGGGTGCGGATAGCAATTTGGCTCCTGCTCCTAGATCCAATAAAACGGTGAGCCAGACTACACTTCAACTGTCTGCTTAAAGAATGCGTAAAATATCTCAACAAAATGGCAGAGAAATGCTGAACCCGCCATGCGGTTTTGGTTGCTGCTTTTTGGAATTGAAATTTTTACTCTGATACAGACCACTAAAAAATTATTTATACCGCGTGCTGCCAGTTGTTTACATCTCTTTACACTCTCGGGCAACCAACCTAGCAACAACAATTAACGCATTTGTTGGCATAGAGCGTGGACCTGCCGTAATTCAAATTAATAACTCTACATCGGTAGCCATTAATACGCACCAAACTCCTTCGTAATCCAGTGCTATCGAATTCGGTACAGATATTCTGAGTACGGCAATTTTTTACTATGACAACTTTAATTAAACTGATCTTAAATCTGGTTTTCGAACTTAATCCTTGATAAATAAATTGGCCTATCGAATAACTGAACCTATGAATACTGGGAATCTAATAAATTAAGGACTATTGTTTTACCTAAGACTAGGCGCGGGTCAAATGTAGATTTCCGGGAGATTCTGTGCTACTGCATGATCTGTATCGCCAAAAAAGAACACAACACCCGCAGCGCGCTTCAGAAGCGAAACATGCGTACTGAGTTTTTCGTGGTTTGTGCGCCCATTGACCAATTGTTGCGCAAGATAGTCAAACGTTCAAACGGGTATGCTGCCCGAAAAGCCGGGTTTTCTGTTCAGTTTTTAGAGAGTCAGTGATTGTATTGCAAGAAACGTACATAAATCTGATGATAATTCTGACGTGCTAATTTGTTCTTATTCTCACCAAATTTTGCAATACAGTTCGGAAACATTCATCATACTAGTTCGTACAAAATTTCACGAATAAATTCAAAACTTTACGGACGGCCATACTTTTCGGCAAAAACTTCATGAAACACTGGTCATTTAAGGTGATTGTTTTTCAGCTTCAGTACTAAAGTTTCGGGTGAATGTAATTAATCTATCTAACTCTAAATCCAAAATCCGGAAGAAGTTGCTGCCAAATTACTCTTTAACCTTTTGCCTAAAAAATGTCCAACAAATACCAGGATGTGCAGTTCATTGGAGATTAGGCCGACATGCGGTTTTGAAGCGGCTTTTTAAAACTGAAAAATTCTGTTTTCAAAAAAAAGTAAATTTTTTGGTTGCCTGGTACTGCAAGCGCTTTGGATCTCTTTTCAACACTAAATCCAAAAACACGGGCCGCCAGATTACGGTTTAACAGTTTGCCAGAAAATTCTCCAAATATCCAAATAATTAAATGATCGTGGTGAGGTCTGCGAGGTGGTTTTCGTTATGGAGACATTGATTATCCGGTTTTTTAGAAGTGCTGTTTTTTCGGTATACCGTGTGGTTCACCATAGGTATTTACATATTTACACCCCGGGCATTCTTTTAGTCCCAAGAAAGCAAGCAACTCGTGAGCTCGATCAATTGAAGCGAGCGGTTCGACCAACTCTGCAATCACGGACAGCGAAATCCACGCTCTAACCGGCTGTTTGAAGAATGCTACAAAATGACCGAAACTCAAAATTAATTCTCTCCGATGGCGCGATCTCATAGGAATGGTTTCGCTAGAATTTCCATTTTAGCAGGTGCTTTTAGAGTTTCAGATATAATCTTCAGAGTTTGCTAGTCATTATTGACTCAGCCGACATTCGTCTGTTTTTTCAAGTCAGTGTAAAGCAATATTGATTAAACTTCAATTTTAGAGTTTCGTTCAACAGTTTAATAAAACTAGTGCTCTTTTGGGGCTAAAAAATATTAATGAGACTCTTTCCATTTACAGCAAGGCGACGGTGACAATGTCTTGCATTTTTTTGGGGGATATATTAGATCTAGACTTTCTTGAGCATTACGAGCTAACACACTAATTTTTCGTCAAATTAGAGTACTTGGGATCTTAGTATGAACAGGAAATATAATCAGAGTTATAGTAAAACGTGGGTGGGCATCAGGTTTACCAAGCTGGTTTGGTTGGTTTACGGTGTTCAGTACATCTGCTCTGGCAGCGTTGCCAGGCTGTGTGTAAGCTATGTTCGATTGACAGAATATACAGTAAGAAAATACCTGACCAAAATTCATGCGAGTGTCGTAATCTTAAGTGTAATAATGTACTGGCATCAGCATTCGCAGATTGTACAATTGATTTAGCGGCAGAATCGGTAAAAGCTGCTCAAGGTGGAATTGTGCGCAGTGTCATAAGTATTGCTAAAACAAACAGCATCCGCGAACCTGTAAGTTTTGTAGATTGCAATAGCCTTTGTTATTTTTCATAGCAGCCAGCAAGTCGATAAACGGTGTCCAGAAATCCGTTTGTGCGCGCATCGTCCAGCTGTTGCGCAGTAGCGAGCAGAAGGTTAAACACATTTTCTTCGCAAATAACTCAGAAGTACACCCAAAACTTTTTTAAAGTTAATCACAAATGCATATACAAATGTGCACTCGTATAATAGTTATGATAATCTTTCTGAAGCATTTTCAGTGCAAGCACAAACAGATTTTTGGATGCCCGTTTATCGATATTCATAAACAGTAATGAAAGCTAGTGCAAAGTTTTAAAAAGGTAGGCGGCTGTTTATTCGGTATAGCCCAGAATCAGCGATATAGTGACACAGTAGAGAATTCGAAAATCTATATATATAATGCAATAAGAGTTACGCCCCTTTTTTGCAAAACAGTTACTCTGACTGATCCATCCATTCGATCTTCAAAACCGATATATCATTTGAAAGCTCAGCAAACCTATATTTGCCATCACGACCAAAAAGCAGGGAAAACGAAGCCGTTGAGAAATAACAGGGGTTTCAGAGTTAACCAATGGGAAGCGAGCTTCATAGCGCAATTTTGCGCGGGGTCACCTAGTTATATATAAAGCTAATCCCAGTGCCAGGAACAGTGACCAGTAACCAAAATCAGTAGATTTACTAGAACGGGCCTGTGCATTGCTGTACAGTATGCGATAAGTATAGAAGCACAACTAATCGTCACGAAACTGATATGTTATTGATTCTTCGGAACGTGTATTGTTATTCTAACATCTGTCTTTATGGGTCTGTTACCTCGTGCACTGATTATCACTGAGTAATCGACGTTAAACAGCTTTAAACAAACAAAAGAGCAGCAAATAGTTCAGTGCACAGTAAAACTAAATGCGGCTCCTGCCTCGTATTGTTTACTGTTGTTTTAGTGTTTGTAACAAACCGGCAAATTATTCGCCATACATATTTGTGTTCCTAACAGCGCCAGTTTCCCAGCTGTGAAGTCTGTTATGTTGCTCGATTAGAAGAAACCCAACTCATTCGCAAGCTTCCAAAATTATTAAAGTAAACTGTTGGCTGGTCAGACAGTAAGCAGTAAAGCAAACAGTTAGACTTTCGCGTTTAAAAATAGTAAACTGTAATTAAGTTTCGCGGGTGAACAATAAACATTTGGTGAGTTGTTTTATCGACAGTAAACAAACACCAAAACAAATACACCAAACACCTGAAAACCAAGCCAGGCGACGCGGAGCGGCGCCGCGGCTTGTAAAGTAATTAAGGTAAAAGGTCACTTCCTAGGTTGCGCAACTAAACCCGTTAATTGAAATTGAAATTGAAGATGACTGCGTCTTTATGTCCCAAACAGGTTCTTTTTATACGCGCAACCTAGTTTGACTTCTGTTTACCGTCGATTAATGAAAAACGAGAAGCATAACCGGAATTTCAGGTTAAGTTGTATGCGATGCATAAGTGCATTTGTTCGTGGCATTTTTACGTATTAGAATTCATCACCTGTTTGACAGCCGGTAAACGTAAAATTGTCTTCTACTGTAATCTTGCGTAAACAATGATACGTCAAAAAACCCCGCTTTTACATAGCAACGAGAAGAAGTGAACTGCCGAGCGGTGTTTGTTTTTGGCTTAGTCTTTCTCAGCCGTCGAATTCCTCAGTTTCTAAAGTCCCACACCAAGATGACAATGGGCCATCGTAAGTAAAAAAAAACATGAACAACGTACAGCAAAACTGGCAAAAGACTTGTGTTGATTGAGCGGGGATCTTGCGATCGGTAGCCTTTGCGTACCATTTGTTAACACCATCTAGGGCTGTGTTTAAACAATATGCAGTTCGCGTGGTTGACAGTTTTTACATATATTGGAGATTTAGCTGATTGTACAATCTGTACAGAATGTGCCCCATTGAGTGGCTGAGTCACGTTTACAGTAATACCTTAAAGTGCTTGCATTTTTTGGATGTCATTCAGAATCCAAAATGCAAAGTACTGTACAGACTATTTGTCTTTACAAAGAGGAAAATGCTCGGGTTATTCTCTTGCTACGGAAACAGAACATCTTTCGTCCTGCCTGTAGTGAACACGACTGCTTGAGTTTATTGGTTTTAGAGTCAGTAGCGAGGTGGCGTATGGTACATATATTGTATGTACGTCAGTTAATTACTATATTATTATTAGTAAATTTGTATATACCATTCCAAATGCTTGATTACCTTAATTCGCTATCTGGAAATATAAGGCTAAATTACCTCGTCCAAGAAAAACACCACTCACAATTGTCAGTCATTTTTCAGAATCACATGTCTGATTATTAACCCCCATTACAGTAAACTGTACCACTGTTTCGGTACTGGCAGGTAGCATCGCACTGATCGCAGCACAAATTTTCGTCCTGAAAATAACACTGTTAATGGAACTAACAGCGGTTAAAACAGGAACAAGGAAGAGGAAGTTATTGTACTGAAACTGGTGTCAATAAACAAAAACCGTCGGCATGCTCTATACAGTGTGTCCCCCTTAAGCTTCCGTGACAGCATACAAGCCTTTGTATTTCTAGCCCCGGATATTTTCACCGGCATTTATGTCTCCCCGGAAGGGAAACTCTGCCTGCCAGTAATATTTACGGCTTCCATCGTTTTAGGTGACCCGAACAGTAGTAGAAACAGACAAGGTTGAAATTTTCTGCTAACAAAACTTGTGGTTCCGGAGGGACATCTTTGCCGAAAGAAAAATTCGGACGAAATCGAATCAGGGATCGATCGGATCGAACCAAAGTGGAACGAAATTTTTAAGGGTGGCATTTCTATTTAAACCTACCAAATTGCGAACACAAGCGGGCAATGGCCCATTGCATTCAATCTGTAGATCCATCTTTTTACGTTCGTAAGCAGTGCATGGGCGTTGTTTATCGTTTACACCTACGTAGTATTATAGTGTCCCACCTTCGCGCTACACCACGCATTTTCCCGGAGTATGGCCTTCCCCGGCCTAATAACCGACACCGACCAATCACTCCCCGATGCCATCACCAAGACCACCCTGCTCCATACCCTGTCCGTCACATTCACCACCCACACCAACCCTAAGGGGGAATTTGATCTCCCCATCACCCTTGATCTAGAATACACCGTGTCCTTCCACCACCCCTTGTGCCGTCCCCTCGAGATCCCGCATTTCCATCTCAAACTTCCGGACGGCGACAACGCACGCCTCACGGAAACTAACGGTCAGTCTGATCAGCACATGCAGTTCAACACCAGTATTAATAAATTGTTACCATTACACCACGGATCCGGTTGTGGTTGTAGGTAGAGTGGTGGATGGGATTACGAGTGAGGGGTCAGCAACCTGTCCGTAATACTTACGAATTGGCTGCGAAATCAAAACAGTGGGGTGATTCGAGAGACTGACGGCGTTGAATGGAACATGCATGGCAGGCGTCTCTGCAGTCGACGAGTTTTCCTTAAGGCGGGGTGGGGTGTATAGAAAATTGAGTGGGAGTGGACAACTACAGAATACGTACACCCACAGAATGCCGTACGTAACACAATACGGCAGGCGAATTGCGCTTAAAATTCTCCATTTTTCGAACTTCAACGTAACCAAATTTTCATAGTACCTCTGCTTGCGGTTGCCACACTCATTTCTTCTCAGCAGGCGAAGCTGTCATAATTGGTCCTTACTACCTGAAGACTGCACCAGCAGACTCAGGTAATTTTTAGATTCACTTTTTTAATTAAATCAATCAGACAGGATCATCGTGAACTTAGAAACGTGTACGGAAGTCCGGCCATGTTGTACCTGCCGCTGCCGCACTCATTTGTTCTCAGCGGGCGAAGCTGTCATAATTGGGCCTTACTACCTGCCGGCTGCATCAGCGGACTCAGAGAATTCGTGAGGGCTTGATTGCTTCGTTACAAGTGGATGACCAACATTTTCACGCAAACATAACGCAGCGGAATTCACTAAACGGACAACTTCCTGCTGTATTAAACGGATCTGAATAATATCATGAATTGACAGAATTGTACACATACAGTACATATAGCATTCCAGTTGTGTTGGTCATCAGGTATATGACCGTATATCTGCATAGCTCAGCCTCAGTCCGATTCGTGCTGGAATGTGAAATCGATTCGATAGGCTGCCGTGGATTCGAGAGAAATATTAGCTGCTCCGAGGGGAAACGTGATTAAAAACGTTACGAAGAGGTGCATTCAACACGTACCCGTGTAAAAAAGCACTGATAATCACCAAGCAAGTGCCGGGAAAATATGCGTGTTTCGTGGCCATAGTGATCCCTGCCCAGCTAAAGCCTTGGTTGCTCGGTACAACAAAAACAAGGGTTATAATTATGGTGTTTATAAACGACCAAATGGAGCGTTAATACCATGTCCCACAGAAATGGAACTATCTGCATGCAGTGCATGGTAATGATGGTATACTGCGGAGTTGATCTGGAAGAAGCTAACCTTTGCAAATGTTCTCCTTTAGCTGGTTTCTGTTGTTATGCAGTGTTATTTTTGTGAGGTTATCCCATTGTTTTGTTTAGTATCAAGATCTTTACTTTCCTGTATCATGTGTTCTGGCCAATACGAAGAATATCCCTGTTACAATTCAGCAATACGCTTTTTTTCAGCAACGCATAAATGCCGGATGAGTGTAGTTTGAGCGGCAATAAGGTATGATCATATAGTTGCGGACAGGGTTTCCTTCCTCTTCCCGCGATCAACAAAGGGCGGTTATAATCCTGGTACTTCTACGGACACTGACAGAATGTTCAACTGGTTACCGGGTCATAACAGTGCACGCGAAGTTAATCACTCCGTAATAGTTCCCATAATGTCAATCTTTTCAAACACAGCAACCGAAAAATCTCTAAACATTCGCACAGAATTTAGGAGAATCATTTCAGAACAGGCCGTCGTTGTTTCCGAATGTACTGTACTCTACGTTTTCATAACGCGAACTGTAAAACCCATAGGTATCGACCGAAACAAGCTGAAATACGCAACGTACTCGTATCTCTTCAAAAGCAAATAATCTTCAGCTGATGTGAGAAACAACTACAGCACGCTGATGTTGTGGATCGTTTTTAAATAGCAAGTAGCCACAGAGACGTACTCTGCATGATAGGATGAGGGAAGTAACAAGCTCGGTGATCAGCCGTAGAAAGGTCGGCAGAACGACATCCGCAACGCTGCACAGCATCTCCAATACGCAGCTGTGCGCGTACTCACGGACAGCAACGCTGCACTGAATCAAAAATACAAGTGCAAATTTGACGTTTCGGATGCGTTTTGTGTTTCACAGTTCACACCCACAAGCAGCGCAACAACTATCGCTATCGCTATCGTTAATGCTACATATCAGCCAAAAACAATAGCCTTGTAGGAAAATGAAGCACCACGCAAAACGGGTTTGCTAAGAAAGTGCTTTCGAATTGTTTTGTTTGTTTCCAGTTGAATAAAACACATATTTATCAATTATACATCTTTAAAGGGCAAAACAGAAGCGCATCTTAAAATTCATCACAAAAAGATGCAACAAAAACCGATCTTCGGCCATGAGAGATTACATGTCCGGCAGGTCCAGATATACCTACTGATTTGCTGCAGCACCAACTGCACATTCTACTCCGTGTTATGCATCAGAGCCTTATTACTCTTCTAATTCATAATCATACAGTCTCGCATTGCAGTAATTCGCATCAAACAGCAGATCCCGACAGATTATCCCAATAAAATCCGCCCCAAAGTTACTCATGGACCATGGTACTTGGTGAAACCCCAGTTTTGGAGAATGCGTGCAGGTGGTCTTTGTACACACAGAAGTACTTTCCCTTGTATTCGGACTTTCGCCTAAATCATACGCTGAATCCATTTATTTAGATATTTTTGTAAGTAGATTTTAGTTTCGACGAAGAACCACATTCAGGAAAATTTACGAAGTATCGACGTTTGAATCAAAATTGCCCTGCCAATACGTTGCGTAATTACACATGCACTGGAATCCCCCCATTGAATGACGAATACATCCGTATGACGTAACCAATTTCTCCTGACCACGCCCGTTGCGGATCTGATCTTCTAAACTGGCTGGCAGTTTCCTGGTAGTTTCTCATTACGCAACGGTATTTGCGTATCCGTTACCATTGTTCGAGTAT
>JAQGAU010004420.1:0-11647 GCA_034698045.1 Paramacrobiotus richtersi | reverse complement strand
GGCTCGATACACACCAGCAAAGTTCGTACACTAGCACAAACTCTGCTTAACTTTGCCGTAAACTGATCCCCCTAATTCTCGTTTGGGAAGTACTGTACAAAGATCAACGGCTGAGAATGCTAATACGGTACGCCGAGTACAACCGGTACAAAAGACGTGGTTTATGATTCTGTGAAGTGTGTCCATTTACCGCTGTGAAGCGGCATCATACATGTATCACGTATCAACCGGATATGAGCACAGGTGCACGTAAGTACGCGCGCGATATGATCGAAAACCGGTTTTGTTTATCGACTACTCGTACGCCTCTCTGCCGCAGCCAGCCAATCTTGTTTGTCGGCAGATTCCCAAATGATGAATCACGCGGAAAGGTGTACGGTCTAAAGCAAGCTGATGAGCATGGAGCCCAGAGGCCAATTTTACACCGGTTTATGAAAAAAGCTGATTCTCTCAAATAGCATTCACCGACTAGCCTTCTGCAGCCAGAACGTAATTGGGTTTTGCGCATTTTGCTCGACAAATTCACTGATATCCTTCGTTGACCATTTCGATCGCGGAATCGCGTGCTGCTCTAGCTTCCAATTCCTCATATCTCAAGAAATCGGTAAGTCCGTGAAAGAAAGACGCGCTTTCATGAATTCACCGCATTTGCAACGATTTGGCCTACTTTAGGGCAAAATGGTGCTGACCTTCTCCGACATTTTCAAGTTCATCTTCGCATTAATCTTCCCTCCGCTCGGTGTCTTCCTGGAGGTGGGCTGCACGAAAGATCTGGCCATTAACATCCTTCTGACGTGTTTGATATGGATACCCGGAGTCATTCACGCCTTCTACATTATCTGCCAGCATTAGACCATTCACAGTGACCGGACACTCGACACATGGCGCCAGACCACGCATTCCTGTACAGGTCTATTGACCGGCCGTCGGGGTTAACAGGCATTTTATCGCTTAAGCACTTTTTGTTGTCCACTTGTGGGTAAATTTGATTCGAGTGGTTTTGTTCATTTTCTCCGCTTTGTACTGTCCATTAATCACGCCACTTTTGGAATTGGTTTTATATTATTTTTTTAATCTCTTTATGCTTGGGGAGACTGGAACGCAGACATTAAAGCCGATGGATCAATAAAACGTTGTACACAGATGAAGGCGTTTTTCGCAGTTTGCACATCGAGGTGTTATCGCTGTGTTTGTGCACCTATCGAGGAAAAGGATGTGAATAAGTTTACACAGGCAGTGTTTAGTGTGCTTTCCACTTGGTTGAGCGGGCAGATTTAGTGCAAGTTTACTCGTTGGATTTTGGCTGTGGCATAAAGTTCGGCCGTTTTTATTGAAGCCACGTCATCACAAAATACTTGTTAAACGGCAATTTTTGATGGTATTTCGGCTAGCGCATAATTTATTTAACAGACTACGTGATTGCGAATCTTCGGCATGTCTTGGAAATATGTCTGAAAAGTTAATGTGCACAGCAGAAAACACGAATACCGCACCCCACACGGTACAAGAATGATGATCATGCAATCGTCTGCAGTGAATGATTTGCCAATTGCCAGCAGGCAGTCGGTGTATGTAGCATGCTTTGTTCCACTTTGTGGTGAAGCTAATCTTACAGAAACCGTTATATTATTGTCTGCAAAAAGTATGATGCGTTTGATTCATGAATCACACAACCAGGTTGAAGTATCTCTAGAATCTGTAGAATTAAGTACTTACTGATTTTGCACTTGTAAAGATGTTTACTCGCAGAATTGAAACGAGCGAAGCGAGCATTAATTTTACTTTTCTACGGTGGTTTTCTGTTACGGCAGGAGCCTAACATTTGTAAGGAGGGGTACGTTACGGCGCCGGTCTTTGGGTACTCTGATCGCCGCTCGCTTGACTGAGGGCGAACAAAGAGGGATCTTTGCTAGTAATAGTGTACTCGGAAGATCAACGATAGAGCGCGGTATTAAAGCGGAGTGAATGAGAGGTATACAACGTAATAATATAAAAGTGGAGGTACATGTTTACGTATCGTACTGCTGCACATAGAAGTGGGGGTGGTGCAACAGACTGCCGCAAACCGGTGCAAGTCAGCAGTACTTGATCAACTTCTCGTAGATGATATCTAAAAATTTTTCTGCTAAAACTGCCAAAAAGCACCTCGTAATTTGTATGCTAACGCTCTGGCCGACCGCCCAGAAGGTCAGCATCCGCTGACCGCCCAGGACGTCAGCATCCACCGACCGCCCAGGACGTCAGAACGTCAGCATTCGCCAACCGCCCAGTACGTCACTACACGACAATTTTGCAGCTAGCCTGCCGTGAAGTTGTCAGTTATCGTGAAGTGCTCAGTTTTTCAGTTTTTCACTTTTGTCTCGGTCTTACTTTTAGTATTTAGCTCGTGAGTTGTAACTCTCGTGAATCTTGCTGTTATTCTAACGATTTTATAATTGACTGTGACACCGTGTGTATTCTGCGGTTGCTCTAGGCTCGGATCGATGACTGGAAGAAGCTGAATTTTGTCCGTTGAAGTTTCCAGGTGGAATCTGTTATCTGTATATCCCACAAAACCACCATGTTCTCAATGTCAGTGGCGCTGGATAACCGTAAACCTAAGCGCGGTCCACCGCGTACACGCAGTCACAGCCAACCCCCCACCTCCCGTGTCTTTAAACAGCCCCCACGGCGCCCCAAACCCCAACCCGTCTGGAATGACAACCAGCACGATCTGGCCGCGTATCGGGCCTCCACGGAGGAGCGCCGTCAACGCCATGTCAGTCGCATCTCCAAGAACCTCGGTCCGGCCAAGGTGGAGCTCCAGGAACAGAAGATCCGGAATGGTATGTTCCAGAACGCTTAAATTGGGGGTGTTTTTCGACATCAGAACTAACGTTTCTTGTGCGTCGATGATTCTGTGCTCCAGCGCTGTCATTGTGGAAGGAATAAATTATTTAAACAAATAATTTATTCCATCCAGAATGACAGCGATGGCGCACAAAACATCTACGCATGCAGAATAAATATAACCAAAACTATAAATGAAAAATATAAAATATAATTTAAGGATAAATATAGAATATAAATAAAAATTATGAATGTAAAATACAAATAAAAACTATACGTAAAATTATTAATAAAAATTATAAATAAAAAATAAAGAATCTTTTATTTACAAATTTAAAATTAAAAAATTAATACACTGAAAAATAGCAATAAAGGATTTTTTGTTTATAAGTAAATGTCTAAATTCAAATATAAATTCATTTCTTTGACATTTCATCGGGGTGTTTGTAGAGCTCCGACAAAAAACCGAGAAGAATCGACCGCAGAAAAGTGGTGCGGTGGTCCATGAAGTCAGCGTTAGCATTGAGCAGATTTGTCGGATTCTACATGATACGGATCGTGTGCTGAATGAAGCCAAGGAGCTGCTGCGGGAACATAAGGCTGGCAAGTTTCTGGATAATCGTGGACATGATACTGTAAGTTTTCTCCACGGTCGCGAAAACTTTTTAAGTAAACTAACCGTTAGTAACGTTGCAGAAAGTTTTGTGCATTAAATTCAATGAATATTTGATATTAACATTTAATATGAGTATTTAATAATTAATTCGATTAATTTTATACACTAGCGCATTTACTGGCTGAAAGCCTGAAATTATTGCAAGTGATGTGATAATTAATTAGTTCACTTTTTGCTGGTTATTCTGTTACTTTCACGTTTTCAGTCTCCTTTGCGGAAATAAAATTATAAACACACCAAAAGAAAAAAAACATATTAATTGAACTTGATAGATTTGTGCATATTTATTTTTACCCTGCATTTTTTACCCCTCAATTTACCCCTGTATTTACAACTAAAAATATAGATAAAAATATAAACGTAAATTCAGTTTTTTGACAGTCGTACGTATTGTTTTTAATGCGCTTTATTATCCGATGATATTGGGTTTTTTAATAGTATTATGATATTATTTTAATCTCTGTAGAAAACTGAAAATCATATATACAAAGAAATTTAATAAAATTACCATGTATGTACCATGGCGCTTGCTAATAAAGGAAATAAAATTATAAACATATCAAAAGAAAATAAATATAAATCGTATTTGATAGATTTGTTCATATTCATCTTTATAATCGTATTGGTTCTAATTCGGCGTGATAACTGATGATATTAGATTTTTTAATAATATCACACTGGAGAAAAATAACATAAACTATCTAATAATATGTAAAAAAATAAAATTATAAACACATCAAAAGAAAACAAATATCAATCACATTTGATAGACTTGCACATAGTCATCTTTATAATCGTATCGGTTTTAATTCAGCGTTATTTACTGATGATATTAGATTTTATTATAATGCCATACTATGGTAGGGAAAATATGAAATCATATACAAGAATAAAATTATAAATATACCAAAATAGAATAAATTTAAAATGATGCTTGATTTTTCATGAGGAGTGGCGAAGCGCCAAATTTTCCTTTGATTGAAAAGTTGTACTAACAGTTGCCGAGGCATAATGGACGATTGTTTTACGTTTTTGTCTGACGATGTATAGCATAAACTCTGACCCGTCCGGCATAACATTTTTTGCAGGTTTCCGCTCGGAAAAGTTAGCTGGGATTTCTGGATTCTTTGTGATAATGTTCTCATCTTCATCTCATGTCTTTTTTTAATTCATGGAAATCGTCAAAACATTTCGGATTATCCCATATGATCAGCTGGTCGACATTGTATTTGTTAAGTATTCCTGCTTTTTTGTGTTTTTTACTCCTTTTCTGGCATAGCCCATTGTGGATTTTGATTAATGTTGCATGTCCGTCACCAAGATCGCGAATGTGACCAAATAAACATGTGAAAAAATAAACACGTCAGCTGAAATATACAACGGCCATGAGTTCAAAAATTGTAAATTCGTTTGGCATTTACAGAAACATACCTTAGGGCTGAAAATGGTTCAGAGCGATCATCATATACATGTGCATTTGTGATAAAAGTTTCCAAAAGTTGGGTGCAACGCTGATTTATTTGATAAGGAAATGTGTTTAAACTTTCACCGCTGTTGCGAAATAACCGGACGTTGTGCGGACAAACGGATTTCTGGATGCCGATCGTTTACAGTAATGAATTCTGCCGAAGTGTTTCGACTTTGCGAACTCGCTCTGTGTTAATTACAGCATTTTATATTCAGTAACTATTGTATATTATTTAATGTTTATTTTAAAGAAAACAATGTTTTACGTCTCTGATCGATCAGACAGAGCAACCCGCAAAAATGCTTCACAGAAAAATGTCAGATAACTGAAAGAAAAAAAACTAATACTTCTGTAAGTACCAGTAAGTTACAACTAACAAAATTAAATTTAATATGGGAAACTTATAACAATAGCCCAGTTATTATGCATTAATGCAGTAAAAGCAGTTCAAACAAAATATTTGCTAGTTGGCACGCGATGGGAGAATAGCCAAAATCGAACCAACATTACCGCGTATAATTTCCAAACCTAAAGGCTGAAACAAAAAAAGAAGTCTACCGACTTTTCCCGCTCTCAGAAACAAGTTCTTGCCAATTATAAATATCTTTCGGCAGCTGCATATAAGAAGTTTTACATCATACATGCTTGTATGTATGTATGATGTAAATGATGATATAATTTTGCCGTTAGCCTGGTAATGGCTTTAGGCATTCAATTGTGGTTATACGCAGATTTCGTCCCGGCTCCGGTGTCGTGTATAGTTGTATACGGGACAACTGATCCCGTTAATCGAAGTCGTCGATCATGTTATTAACCATCAATCTTTTGTCGGCCTCTGCAAGAAACATTGTACAATAACCCTTGGCTGTATGTATTATTTACAAGCCATGTATATTATCGTATATCTACATGGTAAAGACTTTTACAGCCCAGAAACAATGTTGACCCAATAAAATTAAAAATAAAATAAAAATTTATCCCAGTTAGCACTCGAAGAAACTTTAGCCAAAAGTGGTAAAACCTGAGTCCGGTGTCAAAACTTTGCTTGGTATCTTTTCAAAGAACAGTAATACAAGCCAAATAAAGCAAAATCAAAGTACGGCTGTATTTTTTTCTCAACGTACCGCACGTATAAACAACAATCAGCGGTCGATTGCTACATCCATCAACCGTCGACACATCCTCGGCCGTTATGGAGCATCGAAGACGATCGCGAGCCGGTAACTTGGGAGTTCGGCAGTCCTTAACACTGCCTGTCAGCTGCGCATTGTTACTGGTCGGTTTCCAACCGGTTTTCGCGGGTACGGGACAATCGTCAGCATCGATCGGATTGGCGAACTTGGAACTCTTGAGAAACACAACGAACTCCTTTTCAGCCGTACCACAGTTGATGGTGTACGACTGACCGTTGGGGATGATCAGGACGTTTGTTCTGGTGGACTGTTTCGCGTCGAACTGCGATGTGGCTATTTGGATGGTGGGTGCGGCTAACTGGAAAGTCAAAAAATGCACTATGTACTTGGTGGTCAATATACGTACTCTGCTCAAAAGACCGTAATTAAGCTGACTTTTGAAGAATGTTTGAACTGTTCAAGCTTACCGTGCACCCGGCCAATGTCAGTAAAATCCCCACAAAAGTTGTATCCATTTTCAGAATTCCCTCAGCAGGTTTAAGCAGAAGGAATACCAGTGGTTAACTGTGAAAAAAACACGATAAGTGCGCATAGAAATTTGGTAGTATTTAATTAAAAAATCTGCCGGATCATAGGTACAGCAGCCTGCAGGTTTCGGTATCCCGCGCACAAACGTTAATTTGCTTACGGGTTTGATTTGAAAATTGACCCTGCAGGCAGGTGCAATTTTTCCACTGATTTTTAAGATCCTTGAGGCAATGCCTCTAGTAACGGATCAAGGTTTTATAAAAAACAGAAGTCCATGTTAAGCTGAATCCTTTAACCTTGTGTGTGGGGTACGGCAGAAGCTCGACGAAAGCAGTGGAATGGAAGGCGCGTTTTTTTTGGTTTTCGGTGTCTGATCTTAGGTCCGTTTCTGATGACGTTTTGCTGACAAATCTGCGAACCGGACAAAAGCAATACAACCGACTAACTGAAAAACTTTGACCTTTCTCATCACATTACTTCGAAGTACCGTAACAAGTGTATAAATGCATGTGCAGTTTCCATTATAAGGTTTCAGCTCGAGTGCATTTAGATTTTATGCTTTTGACTGGCTTTTTACAGCGATTGTATTCCATTAGATTCATAGAAAAAAATCAAACTAAAATTTCTGCACCAGTTTTACTATCGTAGTGCACCAGTTATGCCCCCATTATCGTAGCATGCGAACTCGACACAATGGAGACCTCCATTCGGAGCTTAGCTACCGATCTGAACAAAGAATCTAGCGGCATGTTCTTCTGGCTTTCATAGCAGATACTATTCCCAAAACAAACAGGCATGGGTTACGATCTACAATTGCTACGAGTATTCTACGTTTTACTTTGGAACACGGTTCACTGTACAGCTGCAAACCTGAAGAACGAGCAATCGACAATCTAGATTCTAGACTGCTCTGTAAAGGAGCTGCTTAAGTAGTTTTTGATATGCATTATCAGTAGTGCATGTCTGGAAAAATGCGCGAGAAACAAGCACATTTTTGAGAACAAGAGATTCTCTTGTCTGCCTCGAACAATACGACCTGCGCCATGCCATTTAGGCCATCGCGAGACTGAAACGGAAGGTCTCTGTTTGCCCTTTCCGTTAGATGGCAAATGGGCTCAGAGGTCTGATTCAGCCGCGCTATGGTTGGATTCACTTGACATATTCATTTCAGAACTTGATTAAATTTTGATCCCCACTTAATTCATTTTGTACAAGTGTAACCTATATTTCTTTACCGGGTGAAACCGTTTATTTAGAATTCGAGTAGCACGCGCCATCTTGTAAGATCATATCGATGGCTACAGTACGTCAAAGATTTTGCCAGTTGAGCAACCCATTATCACGATTCCAGATTCAGAATTCAAGATATATGATCTGGAGGCCACGCTAATCCCGGAGATCTGCAGCTGCCTGGAAGCCCACGACCAGCTAACTATGAAAAGGTACAAAAAATCGTTTTCCTGCGAAACAGCGTGGCATTTATCAACTAGCAGCCTACAATGTACAATCTCGATGTTTCTGCTTTATAGAGTACGAGGACATCGACATGCTGTGCGCCGCCTACGTCACAGCCACATGCAACGCGCCACCCTGCCAAGTTACTCACAGCACATCCATCCTGTGGCAATGCTGTCTGTGCAGCGTAATCGGGTGGCGCGTTGCATGTGGATGTGACGTAGGTGGCGCACAGCATGTCGATGTCCTCGTATGCAAGTGGTGGAGATTGAATCTATCCGAAGCGTCCAGACTGGTGGACATGGATAATTTAAGGATGGTCAATCAATCCGAAAATCTTTTGGAATACACATTAAACATCCTGGTACAGAAGAACACCAAAATTTTAGTTGTCCGGCACATGGCATTTACCGCATATAAATTCGGTATCGTTGCACGAGCTATTCAACGAAAAAATGCCCATTCAATTCAGCTGATTCTCAAGGACTGCGAGGTGTACAAGGAGTTCGGTATGGCTGCTTATTGGTGGCTGAAACCAGACCGGATCACGGACTGTACTGTATGATGCCTGGATTAATTTTTACTACAGATAAATTGATTCTGGAGAATTATACAATGCGGCATGCGCTAAGCGCTGCATTAGGGTTTTTCCAACCGGAAATGATTTGCGCTGTTTATTGCCGCCAGAATTCGTTCAAGGAACTTCCAATTATTCTTCCACGCTATGAGTTCGACTGCACCGAGCCGTTTGTTGAGCATTATCATTCTTTCATTATGGCTTTGAATAGCTGTTGCCCGGACGTATGTCCAGAGATTCGGAATAAAATCGTGTTGCTGTACAACTCCTGGATCCATATGGAGATAGAAGAGGAACATTGGATGCCATTGGGCACCCTTATTAAATGGTAAAATTAGGACGTGAAACTAGACGGTTGTTTTTACGGACAGGGGAAAGCAGGTCGACTTGTTTTTTGTTTCAGCGCTTAAGCATGGAAATAATGAGCGATAATGTTAGTGGGATTTTGGCTGTTGTTCCTACGCGTGCTAAGTGGGATAAATTTTTTATTTCATTTTTTGAATTTTTATTGTGTCGACACAATAAAAACTCAAATAAAAAAATATGATGTACATTATTTTCGAGCTACTGCCAAATAAAGTAAATAAAAATATAACTTTCTGTATTTATTTCTGTTTACCTTACATAACAATGGAGTGCATCGGAATCAGTAGCCAGATACGTTATTTCTCAGTTTTTTACCGTGTATTTTTCTTTGTTTTTTTTTTGAATGATGGGGTGCTTACGGTGGCCATGGAAGACGCGATGTCGATGTGGATGTGTTTGCCCTATGACAGCTGAATCCATTGACTTTGAACAAACTCACCCTCAAAGCCCTGTACCGTGTGTATTTCTAATACACACACTGCTAGGTAATGCAACGGAAGTTTATACGGACAAGACTGCAAGGCATACTGTACAGTCTATCTTGACGCGCGTGACCCGCGTTTTACCTTACTTTCGGTCCTGTAAGTATGTTAGTGTCCTCAGAGTTCAAACGGTTGATTTTGTGTTTTATGTCGTGCTGAGCAGTTCGTCTGTTGTACGATGATTCTCTGTTCTATACTTTGTCTATACCTACTGTACTTGAGATTTTTACGTCCACCACTACTTATTAAATGATCTTTGTCAGATCTGAAATCGCCTTTGACGTTTGGCCCAAGAGCGTCAGTCCTGAATTCGCCAGATGAATAACGGTCGGTTAAGCATACACACAGTATTTGAGACTCAGGGAAGACTGAAGTATTCTTCTACGAGATAGATAAGATAACCCATCTGATGCGATCGTATTTTCCCGCGCAAAAGCGAAAGCAGAAGCGACTGAGAAATTGACCAGCGCCCTAAAACGACTGCACAGTGGTTCGATATCAAAACTGCTTAGCGCTAACACGTAAATACAAAAAAGTATGCCGCAATGTTTTTATGCGAAGGACGAAAAAACAAGATGGAAAAACCTTCTTCGATACTGCTGCACACCGAAAATTCCGAAGTGAAAAAACGTACTGTTTACTGTCGATATACTGTTTATAAGAAATCGGCGCGTGGGCCATATTTCTGTTCATAACATCGCCAGTTTTTTCTGCCACATGATAATAACTACAGGAACTGTTTGCTTTGCATTTTTCAAAATTTGACATTTAAAATTAATTTTAAAATATTCGCTTCCAGATATTTCAGTACATTTCAGTGTGCAATGTGCCTGCATCTAATGGCAATCTCAGAAATTAATATTTCATTTGCATCGGCTCATTATTGTCGTTTAAGCACATTAGGCAGACCAAAAAGCGTGGTGGCCTTAAGGCAAGTTTCTGCTTATTGTGATAAGTATTGGTGAATCGACAACACTCGCGCACCTGCATACCTTGCACTAGCCTCGGTTATGATTTATAATAGCCAGAACATCAATTAACAATGTCCAGAAATCCGTTTGTGCGCGCAACGTCCGGTTGTTGCGCAATAGCGGTAAAAAGTTTATACACGTTTTCGTCTCAAATAACTCAGCGTTTCGTCCAAACTTCTTGCAAGTTTCCTGATAAATGCACATATGTATGATGATCGTTCTGAACCAAGTTCAGCCCGGAAGCATGTTTCTAAAATTTTAAAATGAATTTTAAAATTTTCGAAATTTATGTGCATTTGTCATGAAACCTGCAAGAAGTTTACAGAAAACGCTGAGTTATCTGAGACGGAAATGTGTAAAAACTTTTGACCGCCATTGTGAAACAACCAGACGTTGCTCGCACAAACGGATTTCTGGACATTGTTAATTGATGTTCTGGCTGTTATAAATCATAACGGAGGCTAGGGTAATGTTTACAGGTGCGCGGATGTTGTGTTTTTACCGATACTTATCACAATACACAGAAACTCCCCTTAATGTCCCTTACAACGGAGTAGCTGATCCCTTCTCTTCTACTGTTTGCTACTTTGCGTGAGTTTGCTGCAGCAACTCTAATCTGGGATTCTTTTTCGAGATTTTACGGCACATTGGTGTCGTGGTGCATTTCATCCGAAAATTATTCAGAATTCAGTGCTTTGCTGATTTTATGTAAAGACGCATTTTTAAAGTAATCGTGGAAAACTGTTACTAAGTATTACTAATTATTACTAAGTAAACCGATGGCTGGTCAAATTATAAACAGTAAAGTTGACAGTAAGGCGAACGCGGTCCAGAATAGTAAACATCAAGTAAGTTTTGCGGGGGAATAGTAGCCGCAAGGTAGATAGATATATATACTTTCAGATAATTATGATCATCTGCCTTGGTTGGCGTAAGGGTAAAGATACTGCTTGGCAAACACCTCAACGTCGTCGGTTCGAATTATAAAGCCTGGTCCACGATTGCCAAACAGTCGTCCATGCTTGGGCACCTGGATGGACACCGCGGCACATGCCACTGTATAGTGCTTTTTGTCTAGAAGATTATCGAATTCTGCGGCTACTTCCTTCATATCGTTTTTGTAACAAGCTTCAAAACTCGCAAGGCAAGCTCGGCAAATGTC
>JAQGAU010004419.1:0-11648 GCA_034698045.1 Paramacrobiotus richtersi | reverse complement strand
GTTGATTATGAATTGTTACTCCGTAATTTATTCCCCGTTAATTCAAGCGCTCTGTGATTGAATTACTTTCGTAGGATGAGTTTTCTTTCAGTAGTTACTTCATACCACCAGTTTCATTTAGAACACACGCTATCAATAGAGACTTATACCACAAACGGAGCAATACTACAACAAATGCACAACGACACAGGAAAATATCACAGATAATGCGCTAGTACAGTCTATTTTTCAGGCGGTTCATAGTACGTTTCGTCATGCTTTTTCATAATCTTTCCTTTGACAATCTGTATTAACAGTCGCTTAGGCTCGTTCTTTTCTGAAGCGTTTTCTGGTTCCTCCGCAACAAAGTATTCTCAGGACTACCGCGGAGCGTGCACATCTTCACGTCCGACCACGTGGCGTACCGCAATCTGCTTGCTTTCGACAAATACTCGTTGTGCGAGTGAATGTGAACGTTTCCTTTCACTTTTGCTCTTATGTATCTGTTTTGGAAATATAACCGCCCACACGCTTAACCGGATCCTGTTTCTTCTTAGTTTGCTTTCTAAGATACATTTCTACGTCTCGCCAGCAGGGCAAATCATGTCCTGGGTCATTTTCATCTGCCCAGGGAATTTTGTCTCCTACGTCCGGTCCAAATTCATCCAACGGGAATTAGTACTCGCCCGTCAATGGGCCAGATTCAGTAAGGGAACCATCTGCCTTTCGAAACTTTTTGGTGCCTTCCAGGTCAACGTAATGCGTCGTCCCCTTGGACATTATAGTGCTGTAATTCTTTCGCCCACGGCCACACGGCGGTTCACTCGTCGACGCTTGAGTCTGCTTCTGCGCCTTTTTCTGAGGCTTACTTGACTAAAACCATGAGCAAGAGTCATGTAGCACGTACATTAAGTAATTTCGTATGTACGTTATGGAATAAAGACATTATCGAATCGGTAAGAAGGAGAAAACTAATTTAAAATACGCGTATAAATAATATGACGGTAAATGATAAATATATAAATAATTAGAATAATTTAAATAAAGAATAAAATTTTAGTAGGCAAGTTGTCCAATAACTTTGGAAAACTTACTGCCCTCATCCTCCCGTTTTTACACTGCAGCGGAAGGGAGACGTTTCGCTCCGCAAGCGCGCTGGAGACGAGGAAGAACTGGTGACTGGCGTGACCTCTCGCCCGCGCACGGCTTGCCTGGGCTAGAGTAGCGTACGGTTGCGTCTGCTACGGGAAACTGGGGACGGTGCGCGGGGTGGGGCTGGTGGAGGGAACGGGCGAGGGCGCGCTATTGCGGCTGCAGGGAACGGGAACGGGAGACGGTGTTTGGCTGTGGCTGCAGCAAGGGACGGGAGTCGGGAACCGGACGGAGAGAGGAGGGTGGGAGGGGGCAGGGGGGCGGCGGTTACGATTGCACGGTACGGGAACGGGAGACGGTGTGCGATTATGGCTGCAGCAAGGGACGGGTGTGGGCGAGCGATCGCGGCTGCTGCAGGGAACATGATCTGCTGCGCAAGCACGGCTGATGGGGGGAACGGGTGGTGCGCGGTCACGGTTGCAGAAAACGGTACCGGGAGACCGTGCGCGATCACGGTTGCTGCCGGGAATTGGGTGACTCACGCGGGCGGGCAAAAAAAATGTATATGTAATTTTATTATTTTTAAATTAATGTTCAGTTCATTTGTTAGCGGTAATCATGCAAAATGAATATGCAAAGAATTATAGAATATTATTAAACAAATTGATTGTAGATAAATTACAAATTATAAGTTGTAAGTAAACGAATATTAGCATAGACAAAATCAGAAACAAGATTATCGTATGAATATGGAAATAAATCTAGAATATTATTAAAGAAATTAACGGTAGATAAATTACAAAATATTAGTTGTAAATGACGGATATTATAATAGAAAAAACAGTAGAAAAGATTATGGTATATTCGCGTATTTGTTAATCTTAACTTTCGGCGTTACCTTCATCGGCAAGGCCTAACTTGAAGTATGGAACCAACGCTGTGGCAGCAAATAAATTATGATCTGTGTTCACTTTGCCCCAGTTATACTATGTTAGACGTCATTTTGGTTATCGCTTGCTTGATTTCGGGCTGTGGTGATTCTAATCTAGCGTTTAACGACTCCCCGATCTCAAAGAACGTCCCAACCGGTTTTAAACCCCGGTTTCTCCCCTGTACGATTTGTTATTACAAGATGAGCTGTTACTAATCGTGGTGCATACAAACCAGCATCTCGGGTCACCGTAGATCACATCGATAATTGCGCCACTGTTCTGGGCTTCCCGGGTCATTGTCGATGTATCTTTGGTCGTCATAAAACAGCCCACGATTGATTTGCACTGAAAATCCGTTGGAGAAGCTGCAATTAGACACGCATTGCCTTAATCGTCACAGTTATACTTATCTGCTAAGGTGACAGCCTGTAATATTATTATATACTTACTACTTAGCATACTACAAATACTGTATATCTCGCGGTGATGCTGGACCTGGTTTTCGAACCAGCTGAAAAATATCCTTGATCTCTTCCAATTTCGAAATTAGCTTGCATGTAGGCCAACCGCTGCAATACTTACAATGGGTTTTAACATCTCATGTTAGAGCCGTTAGATCATGTCGCTTTCGAAGTATTCTTTGCTCATTAGAATGGCTAATTTTCTGTGCCATCGTCAGTTCGTGTGCGTGCCCTGCAAACCAACTCAATGTATGGATTCTCTATCACAATCGTCTTCACTTCGCTATCACACACGGCCGCGAACATCCTGTCGAATGTACAGTCCCGCTGGCTGTCGACTACACGCGCACGGATTTGTTTGTGACGGTTGCTGTGCTCGAATGGCTCTAGAATGCGATCAGCCCAGCTCGTTCTCAGTTCAGCAGCCGCCGTGTGCATATCGAATCATACGTCCGTCGAGGCTTCATCATCAGGTAGCCGGCAGGGCGGGTTTGGTAATCGAAGGCTATAAAAGTGTCGCCTATGCTGTTAAAGTGCGACTCTTTTACAAGGTCGCAAGCAGCGGTCTGCTTTTCCCAAACAGCAACCATGGTGTCAATAGTCCGTTCCCACGGATGTAATCGGAAAATATAGACTCTAGCCGCGCTTTGCAGTAGTTAATGTTTGGAATGTCGTTAACCGCACTGTGCGGAGAAAAAACAGTGGGTGTTAAAGAGGCGCCAAACGACTGTGGTGTGACCGTTTTGACGCCAATTAACGACTCCAGATAAGTCAAAATTGTAAGTCAAATAAGCATTTTTACAAGATCAGTGATCTTAATTTGGGTGTGTTTCTTTCATCAAATTTACCTGCAGTTGGTGTTCTGTATTGTTAGACGATTGCCTAGACCATTCCGTGTTTGAGAAGCATCTTGGTGGTCACAAGTGGACCACCCGTTGCCTACTTAATACGGAACGGTTATGGTTATGATAGTTTCTTGCGTCTTTAAAATTTTTAGAAACGAGCTCGTGGGTACTCATTCGTTAATTTCTTGTTTGTGTGTACTTGCAATAGTTATTGTACTTACTAACACTACTACGGTAAGCTCTGCAGGTTTATGAATAGGAAAACGTACAGAGATGTAACCACTAACAACTACAGGTAACGCTACCACGTTCCCAGCTTTCGCTGTGGATTGTGTTAGTGTATGATGTCCGTCATCGTCTCATGGGTTACGCATTGTGATGGGTTTGCACGCTTAGGGACGCTAAAGTCTGTGCGGAAACATACCCTTCTGTTCAGCTTAATCGTCCAGCCGGTCTTGGACCTGAGTGACAGGTGGTCACGTAATGACGGCACTCATAGCTGGTAGTGGTGAATCATTTACCAGGGAACTGTGCGCCGAACTGTATACAACCACTCAACCAACCCTTTTCTCTCAACCGTACATCGGAAAGAAGTCTAGCAATGTCAAATAGATACCAGTCATACCACAGATACCAGAGGATGAATACCATCCCAGGCATGAAACCCAGGGTTTAGTACGCATCCCGGAGGGTCTCTTCACACTTAGTACATGCGCCGAACATCCCACGTGCTGACCCGCCGCCGGTGCATGTACTGCTCCTTCTGAATGCCGCACATCTTGCGTCGATGCAGGGATCAGCGTCATACTCAATGTTTTCTTGTTCCTGCGCTATACTTCTGCTTCTATACTTTTGATTCCGCCACCTAACAGCAAGATGCCTGAGTGCTCTGAGGTTTCTGACACGTCTGCACATGGTAAGAGGTTTAAAATTGTGGCTACCACTGCCCCGTCTTTTTTTACGCAGGAGAAGTTTATCCCGAACGTTGCATCTTCGCGCCACAAAACGGCGCCGTAGGTCATGGTGCGACAACCTCTTTTTATCAAGTGTCACAAACTGAGCTGCATCTTTATTGTGCCAGCTTACATGCTGTTCGTAAACAGACTGAGCCATAATTAGGCAGACATACGTACATCCCATATTTGGCTGTTGCCGAATCATCGTCAGGAAGACATAAGCACTGAAACAAAGAGCACGAAGGTCATACGCTACTTCCTGCGTTATCCATATGTATGCGAAATGCGACCGCTCGCCAGCTCTTTAATCGCATACTGAACCGAGTACCACAAGAGTGCCACAGAAGTTTATACAACACAAAGGTCATGATTGCTGGACTACCACAATGTCACATCTACCCCACTACCTTTTTCTACTGTAAAAGAAGCACTACAAACACCAATGTACAGTATTTACTAGCACAACAAATATACATATAAAAATACTTCATCATTTCGGCTCAGTCCAGGTCAGATGGCGCGTCATTGGGATGATTCTTTAAATGTGCGATGACAATTGCTTTTTCTTCGGGTGTGAATTTTTCCCATCGCCTGACATCCAAATCAAAGTCGTCATCTTCCATTGGCTTTCTCTGCAGTCTGCAACGATAGGTTGGAAACTGATGCGATGATGGATGACGGACCCTGGCCGATATTCTGTTGTGGTGGTTCCTGGTTTGCTAGCTGCTGCTGTTTTAATTGCTGCAACTGCTTAAGCAGCACGTAGTCTCGCAACATGTGGTATTGCTTGCACAGGTAACATGGTCGAGTTCGTCGTGGTCGGGACTTTTGGACACCCTGTCGCGGCCATTCACGGCCGCCGCCTCCGTTACCCCCACCGCCTGCCTGGCGATCCTGCATAGCGGAATACCCGGCGCTCTAATAGCCACGGCATTATGGGTTAATTATGATTAAAGCACTAAGTTAATCGAAAAACTCCAAATCGAGAAAATCGCAACTAAAACTGTTTTCCAAGCGACTAGAAAATACTACTGTAAACTAGTGGATTGATCGATTATTCCGTGTTCGAGTAAAATCGAACGAGCATGTATGCAGAACTGATCACCTCATACGTCTACAGAACTAGGCTTAACATAAGGCTGATGGAAAATGTCGGTCACAAAGGGGCCGTTTGTTGCCTACTAATTACGGAATTACATCCATGCCTGCGCTGTTATTATAAATACTATAAATTTGTATCGCATTCTTGAAAACAGAGCTCCGTTGCGTTACTTCCAGGATAATACCACTTCCAGGTGAAACTGTAAATAATAATATTAATATGTGGGTACCGTCTGTCTACAATGTACATACAGTGTACTCAGCAGTCAGTGCGCAAATGCGAATATGATCCAAATATGTAAAACAAGGAAGAAACAGCATTTCGGTAGGTTTTACGTACGATGCGTTACGATTAATGTATGTTTCCCAGTAGGACGATGTTGTTTATGCATGCTATAACTACAGCACTCGACAGTCGACACTCATGTTTCGGTACTGAATTATGTACGTAGTCAATAATCACCCATTTCTCTGCGATTACTGATAAAATCAACAAGTCACCGGGGAATACTATGAATTGTAGCCTCGTGTCGTAGATCGCAGCTCTTACTTTGCGCATATATTTATATTTTTATACTGAAAAACCAAATCTGAAGTGTGTCCATGTCACGACCTTAAGCGGCTCATTTTCCATCAGCCTTATGTTAAGCCTAGTTCTGTAGACGTATGAGGTGATCAGTTCTGCATACATGCTCGTTCGATTTTGGTTATTACACTCTACTTCTCTATCTACCGTCGCAGGTTAGTTGCTGGGGAACGAACATACAGACGAGATTGGTGCACATGAACTACGGATTACTGCTGTGTTTACAGCAGGGCTAATGCAAATTTTATTTTATCGCGGTGACCGAGAACGATATGCATTTTGCAAGATTTTTTTACCGTGTTTTACCTGGACCGCGGTGTTGTTCCGATGAGGAGACTTGCCTAAGCTGCCTGTACTGTTCGACTCGTAAGTCTAAGCGGACTCGCTACCATACTTTACAACGGATGCCAGGATCCGGAAGTAAGTAAAACGTACTTGAGGAGCTATGATAATAAGTCATCAAAATTGATTTATTTTTTGGCTGTTCACGACTTCACATAACCTACGGAAAATTGTCACTTGTGCCAGGGTGAAGGTTTATTTTGGTACGACCTTTGGTTCAGCAATCATTATCCATAATCCATGTGCAGTCCACAAGTACAGTTCACAAACGTTAGAATTGCACATGCTAAGAATCCGATCGTTGACAAAAGTATTGGCAGATCTTCTCTTCCCACATCCACGAGAGTCGCATTATTTTTCAAAATCATAAACCTCGCAAACGACCCAATAGTGACAATACAAAACAGTTGCGAAGTCTATGTAAGGAAATACGACAAACACAATTCTCGTGAATAATACATCATACGCAAACAACACATTCCTCCCCAACTTCTGAAGAAGTAAAATGCATCATAATTTACATAAAATACAGATCGTACGGTTCTTTCTTCTTCGGTTCTTCTTCCTAGTAAATACTTTTTTGTCTTTTCGTTGATTTCTTTACATTGTTTCGCTGAATCACCCTTTTCGAGTGACATTCATAGCATTTTCTCCTCTTGAACCAACAATCGTCCGGGGAATGGCCAGTTCCACCGCAGCGAAATTAGTTCTTTTTGGATCCATGGCTTCAATGCATCGTTACTGTATCTTTGAACGTCCATTGCTTCATCCTTCTTTTCCAACTCCGGCTCGGAGTTCTCCGTTTCAGATTGGATGGTGGTTTCCAGTGCCTCTTGGAAGGATTTCACAGTCTTTGTGTTAAGGTGCTACCGTGTCTTATCCAGGGCCACACCCATCACGAACGCCACCACTAGCGCCTTCTGGAAAGTAGCTACGGCGAAGAAGCATTTCTCCGCCACTGCTCGCACGTTGCAGGAGAAGGCTACCGGGGATTCTTTGACTTTGGCTCAAAGAAAATAACTTCGGCCACTGGGCGTGTTCAACGGTGGGCATGATGTACGCCGAATCCAGCCGCTTGTAAAGGTCACCGATGGTCAGATCCTTGGGCTTCTTAGGCTTACACATCTTTACCAACATTTCGAACGTTGCACTGCTCAGGGAGTCCTGGAGGACGGAGGGTACATCAGGGACTTTCGCCAGGAAAAAGGGATTTTCAATACGATGCTTCCATATGTCCCATTCCATCGTTCCGGATCGAAGGGCAGTAGGCGCAACAATTGTTGTCCAAGTCCTGCTTCGGCGGCTGCCTGACTTTGACTACAGTACGTGTTTCAGGCATCGGATGCTTCTAATCAGAAAACCTTCACGCCAGTTATTGTCGTTTATGCTTCGTATGCTCCATTTTATTACTCAATAACTTTTAATACGACTTTCTTCTACTTCTGCGAGCGCTCTGCTGAGAACTCGAATGCCACTGCAACAAGAACACAATACAACAACAGTTGCCAAGTCTATGTAGGGAAATACAACAAACCTAATTCCCGTGAATAATACACCAACATCACATGTAGTTATTTCTGGCGCAACTTTCGTTAACTGTCGACTTCGCGAAAATTCATATTACCTTCGGGATGCCGCTGCAGTACATTGAAGTTTCCGCACTTGTGCGACATCATGGTCTTCTGTATCGAAGTCGCTGAAATCGCTATTGTCGTTTTCGGGTCTAACTGACACTGGATTTTTCCTTGCCGTTCGCGTTGTCATTTTCGAACAGCACCATCCAGTTCTGCAGGCAAACTCCAGTTCGAATCGTTCGAGCCTGCAGCCGCGAATGTATATGAGTTATCGCCTGTCTTGTTTGAGAGTTGATCGGTTCCGATGCTAGCGAGGTAGTGTGGTGTATTCTGAGAACCTTTATTTTACTACTTGCTAGAGTAACTGATCGATACTGAATGGTCTTCTACTGACAGTAAGAATGCCGGTGCTGAGACATTAGTCAGCATAGTAGCCATTACAGGTAGTTTGGATGCTGAGCAGAATGTAGGCAATTTGCTCCAGCGGTGTGTGCTTTTTGCCGTATCTGTGCCACCATTTCAGCCGATCCATCTCTGAGCTGATTGATTTCTAGAGAGTACGCTCCCATTTCATCGAAACATCGTTTCCGCCGGCCAATTAATGGCAGCAAAGCGGCGATTCATGGCTCAGTAAAACTGGATTGAACTTCAGTAATGTGACTACTCATGTCTACTTATTACGACGTTCCCATGTAGATGATATCTATCGTCGTGTGCGTTGATTCCCATTCACGTTACGGGTGGTTGATCGTGCTGTTGTGAAGGAACTAGAATAGGCCCAGGTACACCTTGCTGGTACAGCCAGTGTGAAACCTTGTAACCGAGTACGTATTCGCGTACGTCACGTAGGCCGTCCCATACATACAGCAGGTTGTGCACAATGCAGCGCAAATTCCATCTTCCCTGATCTCTCTGACATGGAGGTCAATTACATGGTTCCATGTGAACGTGAGTCGGCGAGGGAGAGGTTGACAGTATTGTGCCAACTGTGTAAACGCCCCGGCAACCTGGAAATCACACACATGACTGAAAGGACTCTTCAAACCTAGTTATGATGGACACAAGTTCTGAGTACCAGTTCGTGTGTCCATCCGATAAGAAAACAATTAATCCTAGGTAAGTGGCGTATATAACTATCTATCAAACTGACCTGGGTGGCGTTAAGAAGCCCGGATGTGTTGAGATGGACCGTGGTCAGACTGTGACAGCACTGGTATACCAGTACTAACGTAAACAGTCGCAAGAAACTGCTGCGCATACCTCGAGCACAAGACACACAGCGTACTGTTGAATATTACTCTTGGACGCAGTAAGGTTCCAGTACAGTGCTTGCGGTTGTACCTTGATTAGCTCATCACAGTGCGGATTATCAAGGACGATTCGGGTGACGAGGCTCGTACAAAAAGGTTCGAGGTGTTCTCGGTAGTCACGATTCTTGGCTTTTTGCCGCAAATGTATTTGGTGGCAGCGGGCAGTTGTATTGTTTGCAGTTTTACTATCCCAACTTTGCCGGATTATGCTGTGGGCCCACTGGACGTGTGTGTGTTCGCAATTGGCCAGTCGTGTTGAACAGTAGTATTCTGTCCGCTGCTCGTCCACAGGACCAGTTTTTCCAGTCTGGGACATCCCCTGCGCATGACTTCTGCCCATTCCTCCAGAAGTTCAATCATAGAACAACATCACAATCTTCCAATGCCGCCGTAGTTGCGTGTTAATGAATCCACTGGCTTCTTACCTTTAACCGCGAGTCCAGAAATGGGTTATCAATGCTTATGGTGTTTACGTCATTGTCGCACAGAGGCACGAATATCCGCTCGTACGAACAGTTGTTTTTGCCAGCCACAAGCCTGCTTTGTTTGTGCCGGTCGGTCTCTGTTCCAGTAATACAACAAATTAGGAAAACGACGACAAAAAACGATATATGTCAGATGACGTGTCATTTTGCGAACCAGTCAAATATGACATCCACGGGCCGAGGAGACGTTATGTTCACGGGTTGTGTGGACGTGACTGCATATGCAGAGGCGATTCAGGAGGCAACTGGCTCCTGGCGCAACTCGGAACTTGGGAATGGCCGAGCCGTAGATCGTCAACAATTCTTATCTGGCTGTGGCGGCTAATATTATCGCCTAAGAATACGACTAGCCCAGTTCGTTTTCAGGTTAACAGCTGCCCCCACTGCATATCCCAGAATATGCCCGTCGTAGCTTAATCCCTGGTAACCGGCAGGGTGGGCGTGATAAAGGAAGCGGCGTCGCTTAGTCCGGTCAGTGTGACGGACGTTAGGTTCAGGCAACATGCATATACCGTTGCGAGAAAATGCTCTGCGAAATCTCAACTGCAAATCATGTAGAGTAACAGTAAACGTAAACCATGGATGCGGTAACTGCTCAGTGTTCCCGCAAGAATTGCTCACGCTTCTTCTGTATTGTAAGCTCATGCAGTCCGTGGTTCTTAGCCGCGATGTGCAATTCTGCAGGTGTTGGCAGTAGTATAGGTTTGGCACTGAATCTGTGGCCTCGAAATTGTGCGGGAAAAATGTGTGTCTTTCTGGCACTGTAGTACAAGGACTTGTTGGACAAAATTTCCAGATATTTGTGGTTGTTGGGCGTCCATATCGTTTATTATACTATAACTTATACGGTACTAAGGTTAATACGAAAGGAATATGAGAATGCACAAACAACGGTTTTTGGACGGTTAGCTTTCACGAAGTTACAACCGTTCCATATCGGTTACGTCATCTCCGCAAAATGTTGAAGAAGAGGTGAACACTGAATGGTAGTTCAGTATGCAAAAGGTCATTCACGATTTTTCCCATCAGCTAACGCACCTTTCCCTGTTGGGGGTGCTTGTGTTACCATTGCTTCCGCCGTTGTTAACGCCGACGCAACGCCGGCTGCGTCTCTTAAAAGACCGTCCGTGGTACGTATTTCACCGTATATGGTACAAGTCACTACAAGACACTTACAATTGTTAGCACTATACAAATGCATCCATTCCGAGCGGATAATACTGAATACAATGTATCACAACACATCTCTTTTGTTCTTCTTCTGATCTCAGTAATAACATTTGTTCCCGAAAACCTTTACCTTTTGCATTTGAACAAGACCGGTGCTCTTAACTTGGGTATGTTTTTACAAACGTTTCTGTAACCATAATTAACTGCAGCTGCTATGTTGTGTTGTAAGAGAATGCCTAGATCATTCCGTGTTTAAGTAGCATCTGGGTGGCCACAAGTGGACCACCCGTTGTCTACTTAATACGGAACGATTATGGTTATGATATTTTTTGCATGTTGACATGCTGTTTTTAGAAACTACTTCATTCATTAATTTCTTACTTGTGTATTCGTTAATGCTACAATAGTATATTCTCTACATGATCCTGATTATAAGCATGCAATCAGAAAAATCTGTAGTGCGATAGTTCACAATCCATCAGTACTGCTTTTCGCTGGTAATTACTATTTTGTCATCGTGCAAAGATACATTCCAGACTCGGATGAATCATCTTGGTACTCACCGGCGACAGTAATGCCGCTAGGGCTTGTGATTGTCTAGCACTCATAAAAAGCATTGTCATGCAAAAGATTACCATGTAAACTGTAAGTGTTGTCATTTTTTCAAAACCACGCGGAGTGTCCGTTACTTTGTTTACCGTAAGTATCTTTTACGTACGTTCAATCAACAAGTAGCACACAGGTCATCGGAAAATTCTTCTCATATTTTACAGTGCGTTACACTCCATTTGCATGTCACCATGTGCCAGTCTGCG
>JAQGAU010004418.1:0-11649 GCA_034698045.1 Paramacrobiotus richtersi | reverse complement strand
GTTGCAGATGCGACATGCACGGTTAGTGCGCAGTGATTTATTTTCGGCTTCCAATGCAGTAATTTCTTCTAGAAATAGATCACGAGCGTTCAAGACTGGCAGTCAGATATTTGATATACGATCATTAACGATTATTGTGAAACAAATAAACAGCACATAAACAAACAGTGCATAGATAATCGTATATGAATTCGTAAACCAACGCTGCTTTCAGCTCATTGCGTAAATCTTAAAAAAACCAAGAAGTCTCAAAAAAATCATGCCTTTAGCGATAGTTGAGCAGTAAGCAGTTTTGTATTACGAAGAACTGTTAAAAGTGCTTACTGAAATAAACCGTTAAAAATACTCATGCGATAGATATACTGCAGAATAATCAAAAACGAATTAGCACTGATCAAGTTTTTTCAAACCCTGCTTCGTGGAAATCGAAGAACGAATGTTAGGCACTTGAGAACGTACAGCGTAATACTACAAACATGTAGTTTCATAAAAATGTCAGCCTTACCTTTAAGCGGCGCTAGCGCACGATCTACTTTCGGCGGAATGACACTGTAAAAAAACAAGAAATTGTCACCGTTCTCTCCACACAATCAACAAAGTACTCACATATCCACAGTGACATTGCGTTTGACATAGCACTCTGGAGTTTTCTTTCGGCAAATCGGACATTCACTCTGGCCGACTCCACAATCTTGGCAAGAGCAGCAGTGTCCACATGGCATAAACACCACGGACGCCTCATTCTCAAAGCAGATCTTGCACAGAAAATAATCCCGCAAATCCTGATTCTCCTTCCGCAACTGAATCACCTTCTTTTCTGTAGAAGCGCAGTATTCTCCTATATATTCAAAAATTATATGGTGCCATTTCCTGCAAACCTTCGGTGTCTGGTATGTTGGCAGCTGCAGCCATTTGTGCTTGTTCCTTGGCCAACTGCATATTCATGAGTTGCTCAATAAGGTCCTCAAAGTGTTCATAAGGGACGGCGCCGGTACTCAGAGCATCCAGAATCATGGCTGGGGAAAAACCCATTTCTTCAGCCTGTTGAATCCAGGAATTTAAGCGGAAATCCTCGCTGGATCCGAAAGTTCCCCTGTCGTAAACAACGAGAACAAGGTAACTATCACTAATTTCCATTCAGCAATACTACACACACGGATCGTTGACCATCAGATTCAAGAATAAAATTAGTTCAGGACTTGCAGCAACGATCAGTGTGCTATATATAGTTGCTATAAAAAATATGAATCATGAAGCAACGTGCAATTACAAAGAGGTCGTCGCTTGAACCCGAGAGATTAGCAATACAACCTCTAAATTTACGCATGAGCAGATCACGACGAAACTGATCATTAGCCAATTCTCAGCTGCAGCAACACTTTTATCGATTACTATATACAAATTAGATACTCTGCAGCGAGGATCTTTAAATGCTCAACAGGTTAGGATGTCAAGCACCACAATCAACATACTTAACACTAGTCAGCTGCTAAGCAAATAAATTATATAAGCTTACAATAACTCGGCGCTATCCGATTCCTGGAGAATCAACAACTCCTCCACCAAATCTTCGATTGTTCTGTAAACTTTGGGCTCCCCAACGAAATCGGTGGACGCAAAAGCTCGATCAAGCAGCGGCATTTGGAAACCCAATTTGATCGCCTCAGCCTTGAGATTCTGTTCTTGGAGCGTCAGATTTCGCCAGCCCGGTTTATTCGCATCTTTCGTAATAATGTTTTCCAACGCATCTGAAATGGAAATCTTTAGAGATTTCTTACTGTGATCCATTTTTGTTAATTACCTTTTAACGGATTAAACAACCCCAGCGAGGCCAGATCCAGAAAATCCTACAGACATAAAGAAAGAAAAACATACAATGCGGTAAAGTAAATAAAGCAGGCAACCTGACAAAATAAACAACAAATTTCTGCAAGCGGAAATGCACCACATCTCAATAAAATAAATAATGCACCAATTTCACAACATATCTACGTGTATGCCATCAACAGTACTAATTCGGTGTAAACAATAAATTAAAGAAATCAAATTTAGTGTTCCGTGTATCAAATTAACAATCACAACAAGCATATGGTTCTTTGTTTTTACAATACATTTGTCAGGAGAACAAATCAGTTTTCGACTAAGACTATACACTGCGCGTACGGAATAAGTGCCCATCATGACTACTTCTCTGGTAATAATGACGTCAAAGTTATCAGCAATTTTATCAGCTCACAAAATTTACCGGCGCTCCCAAACCGATAACGAACGGCATTTTGCATACGGTCTTAGTGTCTTACATAATCAGCAGTCACATCTTCTAAACTTGCGCTGCTATCATCCAGTTCTGTGGAATTCGGAGCGCTGGCTTCTTCGCTTCCGGTCAGTGGAAATGCTGATTCCAGACGGACATTTTTACCAAATAATCGTCCCTATGAAACAGAGGGGACAAATAACACAGAGTGCAAGATGTGTGGTAGATAATGGCGCATTTCTCATTACAAAAGAGATTACGGTTTCGCTCATCCAGTTATTAATTTCCGATACATCTTAGTTTGTATCGTCACGTAATTCGTTAATGATTTAATGTGGATTTATACCGTAATCCAATGCCTTTAATAACCCAAAAACACCAGACGAAAATTGCATAACTGTAATAATTCTCTTGTGTATAATTTTGTTTCGTTATTATCCGACAATAATTTTTAATTAATTAAATTATGTTGTAATTACACGATAACTACCTGTTTACGCGGATTAGGAGCCAAAGTGAACACGACATTTTTCCCCACATAATTGAGATGCGCTTCTCTGTTACTGCGTGGTCGCGGGGTGATACCAGACTACAAGCCCAAAACAGACAGATTACATCAATCTGCGAGTACAGATTACAGAATCGCAACTCACAATGTGGAAAAACACTCGCCGAGCCGGGAACAACCGAGGATCCAGGTCACCAGTCCTGAAGAAATTAAATCACAATAAATGACATAATTAAAGTACCGCACATCAGATTACACGATTTTCCAACCAAATGGAAAATACCATGGGTATCAAACCAAGAAATTAAAATTTACAAGCATCTATCAGAAAAGAATGCAACTGTGGAACGAGCCTACAAGGACCTCACGACTGTCTTTTGTATAACTGAATGCAAGGTTTCCAGTCGAAGGCATGACGCCCAATGCCCGGTAATCACAAGTAAGTACAACCAGTATTTTGGTACACTTACAAATCTATGAATCCAAACCCTTTCGATACGTCGAAGGTGGCTACGGTCCCTTTGAAAGTTTTCCCCACATATTCTGGCCGCATCTCCGACAGAGTCATCCGACAGCCAAGGGCTTCCAGAATGTGACGAATGTCGGTCGCCATGTCTAAATAACCAAGAATCACTGCAGTGTGGAAGACAGGAGAGTAATTTGTAATCTGTGCTGCAGGATTCAGCTGTAACAGATTATGCCACAACATAATTACAGCAAACTTCTTGTAGTGGCACAGCTAACCTGGACTAACCTGGACTATGCGCACTGCACGCAGCCAGACAAACAGGAAAATTAGAAAAAGAGCTGCAAGGTTTAGAAATTCCACTAGTTAGTCGAATAGAAATCAATCTCTACAGAAGAATGCAACCTGACTTATATTAAGTTGCTTGAGCCATGAACCAGGAACTGTATCGAAACCATTATTATTTATTTACCATGTGCTACTGACTTTCATTCAACAGCCGTTACGGGGCGGTGCAAAGCGGAAATCTTCCTCAAATGCCGCCAAAACCATGCCATTGTTGATAATTTTTGCACCATTTTCGCGTCTTATGGCTATTTTAGCCTAATTATGATGCATGCTTTTTACGTGGCTTTTAGTGGATTATAAATACAGGGCTCTGTTGGTATTAATCAGGTTTCCGTTGAGCACTACATTGTGTCATCTACATCGTCCAAAGACAAGAATGATTAAAACAGCTGCAGGTATACTACCGGTAAATACAACTCTGCTTCGCCGTTTTTATTGAAAATCACGATTGGACTTACACATTTCTTATGCTTACGATAGTGGAACTTGCACTTTTGCGTATGTTATAGTTATTTACAATGACAAAAGACAGTCAATGTGCAAATAATTTCGCTTAACAATTGAATTGCGACCGCAGTGTGTCGCTTGACATACGTCAGCTGATACTGAACTAACAATATGATGCGGGTGATTGGCACATGCGCACAGTGATCGTACTACTATCCGAACGAAATAATTAACAGGAAAAGTTATCCTACACCGGAAAAGGACTTGTTTTGCTGCACACAAGCTGAAAGGCAAGTTCAATGGCTTTCACGTGCAACGCAGTAGCGGGCCAATTAACCGCTGTCTGCGCATAGTACGTATTCACGGTCACAGTTCGTCCAAACTGTATATTTCCGTAGGAATATTGCTGCAACTAGGCCAATGAGTGATCATCTAGGTAATTTGATTGAATTAGTAATATGATTCCGTAAGGTATGGCCGTTGTGGGAATGTCTCGCCTAACTCGCCATCCCAGTGCCTTTACTTAATTGGGTACTGTTGAAGTTGTTTGGATCAGTTCAAAGACTTCCGGATGGTATCAAAGTCAGTGACCTTTCAAACTGTGGAGCGAAGACAGAATAAATCGATAGTACACAAAATATTTCCAGATTAAAATGAACAAGACAATTATACATACAGCCACATTGCATGCGAACTTGTACAGAAACATGAGGTTTGTTACTTTTATATGGACGATCCTTTACGGTCGTATGATAACAAAATCCAGGGTAAAATGACGACGACGCCTATCTGCTACAATATAGGTAGAAGCAGCCGTCTGGAACCGCGCGCTCTGTGTATTGCTTAATTTCCATGAAGACTGAAAAATTCAGAAAAAAAGTTTCCATGGATTTTGGAAATTTTTCCGGCGCAATATTTTACAATATTTCATTTCCGGTGCTCCGAAAAAAATGTTTCGTGCATGCGAGCAGGCTAATTAATGGTCATAAGCTAATTTGACATTGACTATCGGTACGGTATAATATGCGGCTTATACCGTACGTAGAATCGTTAAAACTGTTCATGCAATTAAACCAACCTTTATTTCGCGACGAACTGCAGTAGATTGCGCCCACTTACAGCAGCAAACAGCAGCAGAATCCGAACGTGATATACTTATCGAACAGTGTCGTTTACAAATTTTATAATCGCACCGATTCGCACGTCACGTCACGGGAAATCCTCCGCTTGTGCGCTTAAAGCCACTGGTACTGACATTCGTAGTCATTACCTATAATTTCCATTAAAAAGCACTTCGATATAAACTGTGGGTAATTTGTAGTCTTGTTGTCGGCTACGATATGGTGTAATTAGGGTTATATAATTAAATGTCTATGAACATTTACTGGACGCGCTAATCACGTGCGGAAATATGTAGAAGATATTTATATATTAAACAATATGCGCCTAATAGAGGTCATCTCTTTCAACAAAAAAAAAGAATTCCCATGCCATAAGTTTACGCTTTCGTCCGCGTTCTGACATGCGTCAGCGTGTATGGTCCATGTAACAAACTGAATAACATCTAATTTGATTATCATCACTCGAATCCCATAGTTTCAGTCACGAGCCACTGCCCGCGCAAACTGCGTTTTGTCGCAATTACGGGGAAACAATTTCACAACTTACACGTGACCTCTTCCCTATGACCTCCACGTAAACAAGCGTTAAATTTATTCTCCAGCACCGAAATAGGTGCTTTTACATGTTTGCGTGCCGTTTATAGAGAAGATCACGGGTAATTAAGACAAATTTTCTCTTCGTTGCATAGGCGCAATATCAAGGGGTCGCCTAAAGCAACTGTGAGATACGACTTTCCATATAAGCATAATTATCCCGTATGACGCCATCATAATCACTGGCACACGGGGCAGGTACTGACTGCATAATCGCACTCGAAATGTCTTCAGTTCTACAGTGCATAAAAACCGGGAGGAATTGTAGGGAATTGTCAACCCACGACGGTATTTAATCAGCCTCTCCAAAACTGGAATGAAGGCGCGGGTTAGCCGTTAATACAGTTTACCGGGATTGTGACGCTCTCAACTTATATGGTCTTTGAATTAGTCTGGGCCGTATCTGTAGCTGCATCCTCTCCGGACTTGTACACCGGTTTACTACCAAAAAACGACATTTTTTGCCTCTTAGCGTGCTGTGCCGGGGACCACCTGTGGCCCCAGCCGGCACTTATCATCAGTAAACGCAATACTTACCGCTTGTAACGCAATACCCGGTGTTGAGTTTCCTAGTGCGCCAGTTTGCTTTATCCAGACTCCAGACACTTCCCTGACAGTTTGTGGGCTGTATCCGCGAACACAGTGTAGCGGACACAGAGATGCATCACACCGGGTCACAGTATCGACCTTGTCCTTGTTCAGCATAGTTTGTCGATCCCGCCGATGCCGGTTAAGGGAATAACTATCCCGACAAAGTGATCTTGGCAGATCTGACAGGAGTTGTTTCGCTTATAAACTTCGCTGTTCTGCTTTTCTAGTGTTGCTGTTCATTGATTACTCTAGCTAACAAACATTTTTTTACTTATCCAAACCGGCGCGTTCATTTTAAAACGCACTTTAAACTTTAAAACTTTGGTACCATTTTAGCGGAATTGCGCAAGCATATTTCTCAGTCTGAAAATAGTATGGCATGTAAAATTGCATTACCCGGCACCTTAAATGGGCTTTTTTCGAAAAACAAGTTTTGAACCAAGTTATTACAAAAAAACGTTTTTCGAAAACGTTTTTTTGCAATAACTTCGTTCAAAAATTTTTTTTCGAAAAAAGCCCATTTAAAGAACCTAGTAATACAATTGTGTATGCGATACCATTTTCAAAATAAAAAAGATGCATGCGCAGCTCCGACAATATGGTACCAAATTTTTATAGTTTAAAATGCGTTTTAAAATGAACGCGTCGGTTTGGGTCATTGAAAAAATGATTTCGACCTAGTGCAATCAACGTACAACAATATCACAAACTCAAAACAGTCGTGTTTATTTCCAACGCAACACAAAACGAACTTGTGCAAAGCCACTTTCTCGAAAACGGTATGGCCTTAAGTTATATATTCCAAGAAATCGCGCCAAAGGTTAATTTCGGTCATTTCCCGCTGCTGCGCACGCGTGGCCATGTTTTTTTACATTAGATAACACCACTTGATATATTCATCAACTTTATAATCATGTATAATAATAACAGCAATTTGGAAGAGGATAGCGGTGAAAGATCAAGTCGGCAAGTGCAGATCTATGTGCTGTTCACACTGGCCGGTCTGGCTGCTTTGGGCAATGTGGCTATTATGGCCGCGTTGTGCCGGAAACGCCATCGATCACGGGCGTTTAGTAATATCAATTTCCTCATTTTGCAACTGGCCATTAGTGATGCACTGGTAGCGGCCTTCTGTTTGTTGGCGGATGGAATCTGGAAGACGACTTATCAATGGCTCGCTGGGGATTTTATGTGCAAATTCGTCAAATACATGCAAATGTTTGCTCTGTATACCAGCACATTTATTATCGTTACGATTGGTTTGGACCGCTGTGTGGCCATACGTTGCGCCATAACGCGATTTGACCATCAACGTTTGGTCAAATATTTGTCTTTGGCGGCATGGGTTGCCGCGGGATTTTGTAGTCTTCCCCAGGTACGTTAACTTTTATAAATAAGTAGTGAATTTAATAACATCATAACGTAGTGAGTTTGATTAGGAAAAAATTTCCAAATTCTTTGCGTTTTTGTATCGAAGATCTACCGAGGTCTCTGCAGATTGTAGAAGGCTTTTTCCTTTGTCCTCGAGCGGCACATATAAGTGTATGTATATGACAAATGTTGCAAATGTACTCGTACTTCTAGACATTTTTTCGCATCGGTGTGTAATTTCGACACCGGGCGAGGTAATTATAATATGACAATCGTTGTATATTTACGATAAGTAAATAAAACATCTGTTTTACGGAGTTATGCCCGTTTATAGAAATCAGACTGATTTATTGGCCATTATTACAATCATATTTGCAGATTTTTATCTTTCGGATTTTGAAAGCTCCCTTCACTATCGAATCCGGAAGATTCGAACAATGTGTGACATACGGTGCTTATACGACTGACTGGCAGGAGCCAGCTTACATTATTTTTACATTCTGTGCGATGTTTGCCATTCCGCTGCTCCTGATCATAGTCAGTTACACCCTGATATTTGTGAAAATAAAACGGGAATCCGGACCAAAATCAAGTAAGTACAGTAACAGTCACACACGGTCTGTCAAACCCCTAAAAAACGTCTGAAGTGTAGCGATTATTAATATATTATTAAAATTTCATAGCATGCCAGCGCAAGTTTATAATTATTTTTAGAGCCAACTGTATTATTTTACGAAAAGAAAACATATTGGTTACCATCGACAAGTTCTCTTTTTCACTGTTTGTCATCGGTGCTGTAGCAGATTAGCCTAATCGTTTCAAAAACTTTGGACACTTGTGTGTAACGTAATATTTAAAATGACAGGCGGTGTATGTCATAATATCAAAAACACTTTGAGCAAATGCTCCATACGGATCAAATTGCAAGTTCCGCATTCTGTTGTCAACTTCCATTTCAGTGTAAACGTTACAAGTGACAAATGAAACAGTAGCTGTACGCTCCCGGTCTGTCTAGATCTTCTCATGAAAGGCATGTCTATGCAAATTTCAGTCATATTGACCATAGGCATCAATATAAAAATATTTGTTCCTGAATAGATGACATCTGCACAATGACACGCAAAAAAGGCAGTAAACAGATAACTTAAGCTAATTTCCGGTATACATATACGCAGTGACGCAGTCGGTGTAACATGCAAGCATGCGTAAAGATATATGGTTTCATATACTGTATGCGCAATAAAGCGGAAATCGCACATTCAATTCGCAAACGATATATCTCAAAGACATTTCGCTGCGCGACTGTAACCACTTGCTAATACGAAAAATTACCCTAATTAGCTTTGGGAAAAATATCATCAGTTGTATAGCGTCAAATGCACGAGTTTTTCAAAGTCGTAGTTTTAGGCAAAATTTATAACAGTGCAGTAACGCCCTTGAGATTTAGATACTTTATTGCGTTAGAATCTGTCAATTATCCGTTTTTCCACAATAACAAGTGTGCTGGCAGTATATCTGTTGCGGAATCCATAAGGGAATTTAGCGATCCGCTAGTGTAATATCCGTTCCTTTTCACATTTCCTGTAAGGGTCTTCCGGCAAAGTTAAAGGGCCACCACAGTCCTTGAGCTGTGCCGGCAATAATTCGGCCGATGATAATAAGGGCTTTACAATTCGACTTGATTTGGGATAACTGTTATTTACCGGTATAACATAACCACGCATTTTAGCCGGACCTCACACTATGCCAAATATAATACAAGTTTGAAGATTGCAATGCACTTTTCGAAATTAACGGCACCGTTGGAATTACATGCATGACTTGTAATGTAGGCGCTATCATTATAGGGTAATTAGAATATCTAATTGAAATAGATTTGTCTCTGCTGATCATGATGCGAGCGCCACATATACTACAAGCTCGTGATGAAACATTTCTACGAAGTAGTAGTACACATACTCGCCTCTAGTATGCGAGGAACAAACAAATACAGCCGAAAGCTTAAGTATGTATATATTTTGTGTATTTAAACAGCTAATTCTTACCAGCTGGGAACATTCTCAGATTGAAGCGCATTAACCGTGGATAACACTGATCAACACCGCATGAATTAGATTTGAGGCAACCATATGTATTTCCAGTCCTTAAGCGTCTGCACCAACACATGCGCTCAAGTAAAAAAACGATAATCCGAATAAGCCAGATTAAATCGTATTTTAAAATTAGAAAAAGGGTGGAAAGCGAATGGTTGAGGATCGAAGCATATAGTAAGACGTACCTCAAGCCCTCGCGGTTTTCATAGTAGATATACCAATACATATATTCGTTACGGGCCATATGATATGGTCAGCTGTTTAATGTGGAATAACACTGACTACTACACTACTACCATTTCTTTTCTTATTAACAAAAGTTATATTTTGCTGTTGATATATGATACATGCGGATTCTACCGCAGAATTATATACACAGCTATGTAGAATTGGGTGTGCTCTAATCTTTGATGCGAACAGTTATTGTAAAACATGTTACTGAAAAACTAGGGAGATGATAGATATATACACTATACAGTATCCTAACATTTTTTCCGGTTATTCACAGCTCTGTACTCACACTAGGGATTCTTCCGTTGCAGTTTTAATTGAATCGAGAGAAAAACAGAAACCATAGGGGCGAAATAGAAATCTGCCAGAGGGTTACTCGTGCCTACTTGGTAATTGACTCTCTTTTGAAACGGACTTTTTTGAGCAATGGTTAGCGCACTGTTTTTCTTATCCCATACTGAACTATTAAAATGTCACTAAAAATGCATTTATCATATTGCACAAAAAATTTGTCAGCTACGAACATATAAAAGGAAAACAGTTAAACTAATTTACGCTTTCTGTGTGTTATTTCTCAACAATTCGGTATATCGAAAAGGAAATGCTGTGGTCGATTAAACCGTTCAAAAGTGACAAACAAAGTTAAAAAATACCTCAGTACGATGTAAAACAGAAGCTTGATTCACAAGGCGTTTCTGTTAGTAGTAATTGTTAGAATGCATGAGTCCTGAATTTCAAATGTTTTACGAAATAATAGATCCACATAATTATTATGTGTGCATTAATATAGGTATTAATTCATCAGCGGATTGCAGTCGCGCCAATTCATTCAGCTACAACACGGCAGAAAAGCGCGATGTCCGTATGCGCAAAGCAAAAACCAAAGCGTTATGCGTTTCCATTTTGGTCATCGTCACATTCCTCCTTTGTTGGGGTGAGTACATTTTTAATAAACACATGGAGGCTTGCGTGATAACAATATTACCATACATGATTCCGGTATAATAAATTTAATCCGGATTATTTGTTTCGACCACGTCATTCTGTTCACGCGTTTGTACATGCTTATATATGTCCATATGCATGTGAAAAGTATATTAACGCAAAATCTTTCAAAGACATACATATATTCTTGATCGAAGTCTGTTTTTACTGCTCTGGTTAATTTTTTTTATTTCTTATGTCCTACTCAAATAAAATCGTTCATGCAGTGTAGATATAGCTATAGTCATCATGCTGCATATTAGACAGGTTATAAAAATTATCAACAGTTCAGTACATATTATGCGTATCTGCATCTGATCCTGCCGTAATAAATAATCACTGATTTTTATTAATTTGATTTTTTGCAGCTCCCTATTACTTCTCAGTGCTCTACTACGTGATACTAAGCCGCTCAACTGATGGACAGGAAGCTGCAGCCTACCATCTTTTCCAAGTGATTTTTTTCTTTGGTAAGTTATATAGAAATTACTAAATCCATTCCAGTTGCAACTGGGATTTCCAAAACGACAATTAAATGTTCCGGTTTACTGATATAAAACACTACTTTACAGGCATGAGCAATTCAGTGCTAAATCCAATTGTCTACGGAGCATTCCACATGGCTCACCGTTCACATTTGG
>JAQGAU010004417.1:0-11649 GCA_034698045.1 Paramacrobiotus richtersi | reverse complement strand
TTCTGCCGTTCGAACGAATTTGCTGGCCACAAGTGCATCAAAAAACCTTGCAGAAACGCTTTTTGCTAATTCTCGCCCAAAAAACTAAGAAGAACCACAAAGCAGAATTAACTGTGATTAGCGACCAAGACAGAACAGAAAAAATAAATTGCGAAGAAGATTCAACTAGAAGTGCTGAAAGCGTAATGTCAAACGAAGCGTTCGCAATGACGCATCATACTAAAACTGTGCTTTAATTTAAAGCAGAGCTGAATATTGTAATTTTTCGATTCTGATTACCGATCTGAAGAAAGTCAAGAAACCCTGAGGCGGCAGCCGGTGGTGTTTCGAACAGGATGCTCTAACCATAGTAGTTTCACTATTTAACACGGAGGATGCCGTACGTGCTACGCGTTGCAAAAATCGCCGATGCATATACAATTTACTATTTTTGATTCAACCCTGCTCACTCAGTTGACGCACCTCTCAGAAACAAACAGTCAAGTCTGTTGCGGAAGTCCGAGTTGAAAGTAAACCCTCGAATGTGTGCAAAACGTGTAAAACGTACGTTATCCCCCAAAAGAAGGGAACTGTCTGCATTGTCTGGCTTGAAAAGGTCTGCACAGGGAGGGCTTGAGTACAAGTCGGTATAAACAAGGCCGATGTCACGGTCGTATTCATATCGTTTTGCATTTTTTTGGTCATTACATCATTGCAAAAACAAGGCATAGTTTCGTATAATGAGTGCGTGCGCATACTCTGGGCTGGTACAGAAAACCGGCTCCGAATGGATCAATCAAAATGACCGCTACAAACCCGTGGGTTCCCGGTTATAACTTCCGGGCCTTCGAGTTTTCGATTACACTTTGACGAACACTAACAATCACCAACGGAAACAGATAATGAACTCAGCTTCATTACACTAAATTGTGGATTCATCGGATTACGATCTGAATACAGATCCAAGAAACCCTGAGGCGGCAGCCGAAGGTGTTTCTTGTATATATATACAGGGGAGAGCTTGGGTATTACGCAGCCTGCAGTCATTGCGATCTCCGATGCACCCATTACTGTGATTAACCGTCGAAATCTGGCATAACAACCTTGCACAACAGTCGCGTTCAAGCTAATTAATATCGTTCACCTGCTTACAAGTTGGGCACGTTGACATGTTTGGTGCCCATTAGTATGACCACGCCCATAAATGCTGCTCACATCAACAAATCGGCCCAAAATAAAAACTGAAATTGTTTTTCGGCGATCATGACTTTTGGCGGACACCGCATACACACACGAACATGTACTGTCGGACATAATAATTGCAGATAGGCAAATTCTTGAGCTTGGTCAAAGTTACACCCAGTAGCAATTTACATCAAATATTGTTGTTTATATACGTGCCGATTGTGACCCATTGACACTTTAAGCGAAAAGCCAATTAAATTTAGTGAGATGTTTGTCGATATTACTATATCGACCTGTGAACGCAGTCCACGGATATAGTTACAAACAGTCCTTCAGGCCAAAATTCTTTCCTACTCGAGTTAACGTTCCATTATTTTGTCAACAATATTATCTATGCGCATATGGCATGCAAACCATGCATTTTACATGGCGTTTTTTTGAAAGCACTACTGTATATATTAGACAGCAAGAAATGGTACTCGTACTACATAATATGATTGATACTAAGTTATATGCAACTGTTTTCCTATACGGTAATCAAACAAATATATTTTTTGTAACTGTTGGGTTGAGTTTAGTGCCTGGAGCGCGAAAATATGATAACAAATTAATAACATTATTCAGTCTCTTTGACGTGTCGCTGTTTTAGTTTTTTATTCTGGGCTAGGAGGAAGACCATCGCAGTCAAAAGCTACCAGAATATACGCTTGCATACGCTGTTTTATCACTCGCACAGCCTGATACGATCGCATATTAGCATAAGAATAAAATGAACCCAGCCTACATTTGTTTGCTGTAAAGTCGATATCAAACAAGTTTTTCGCAACATTTATTCTTAACATTGATGATTTAAATAATTTTGTGATTTATATGAGCAACTTTGGATTGTGACCGTTATCTGACGACAGTAACGTGACATCATTACGGTAACCACCTAGCTGCGGTAGCTGCGGTACCGGACCGTGAAAGCCATAATTACAACTTCCAAAATTACTGTGTTACGATGTTAATTATTGTTGCGTGTTACTGCACGCTTAACTCCGTTACAGCTAGCACTCCGATGTTAGTTATTCCTCCCGCTAACAGTCTTTTATTTATCCGGGAGAGTCCAACTGAGGGAGACTCAAGGAGTTGCATTGACAATTATCCGCCAAACAACTACTAGTTCGCTATGAATATATAATATACATAAATTTGCACTGCGCACAGCAACAGCACGGTCTACAGTACTGCGCTGTGGCATCGCAAAGGACGTTCCGTGATCTAAAGACCTAGAAAAATCTACGAATCCGCAGCAAACAACATATTTTTAGCTTTGAAGTTTCCTATCGCATAGCTACAAGCTGTAACTACTGGGGCAATGTGCATGTTTTGGATTGTCTGGAAGAACACTTTTCTCTTTTACTGCGTAGCGCCGTGGTGGGATATATATACGTATGTATTCTGTAGTAATTAGTAATGACTTGTATTTACCGCACTGTATGCCGAGTTTGCAGATTTGAAGTAACGTATCCTGTACGCCTTGGCCCAGCGAAAGCATAAAATTATTAAATACCCTATTTTACGTGAAATTTTCACGTAAAATAAGGCTTAAAATATGGCGTAAAATAGGGAAATTTTCACGTAAAATAGGTTATGTAATCATCATCGGGTATGAACTCAAATCGAAACCTAATCCAACTATAGTTGTTTAAGAGGAAGTTAGTGTTATCAGTTTTGGAAAGATTTAGTGTGATGCTTGCTACACATCACCATCAGATGCTGTCCTAGTCGCCATAAAACCGCACATCATAAACCACTTCCATATTCCCGTTATATGATCATTTCTTTGGATTAGTTCTTAAGCTGTAACGTATTTCATGCATAGCACTATTTTGCTTCCTGGTGTTTGCCCGAGTTACACACACAGACACACGAACTCGACTTTTCATATTTCTGTAGCAGTCCTACCAGGGCATTCTTGAAAGGCACGTATCACCAATGCATAGAATAGGACGGGTAAGCGATCTTTGTGGTATAACAGTTTATTGTATAATTTCCATTAAATAGTTATTTCACTTCTGCATTCGGTTGATCTAGCCACTGTTTCCAACCAGTTATGTTACTTTTTCTGCGGACATCAGTGTGCATTGAGTACAAATACATGCAGACCTGCTAACATAGCCACAAAATAGTGCATGGGGTGAGCACAATTAGCGAAACCCTGCATTTACTAAACATAGAAATCCAAAACGATCTTGTTAACGTAACTGTTTGTTTACAGGGATTCGTAGCCCTGGTCACCGGTGGCGCTTCGGGCCTCGGAGAAGCCGTCGTTCAAAACTTAGCTGACAAAGGTGCGACGGTCATCGCCATAGATCTCCCAGATGCAGTCAAACATGCCGCCACGAGCAAGAAAATTCCGTCGGACTTCGATGTGCATTTTCGAGGAGCTGACGTGAGTCACTTGATATACTTTACACTCTTGCCTTTTACTTAAATCAGAACTTATCATTCTAACAGTTTGTGCACACCGGTAATTGTCGAATTATGTCATACACAAAAATATATTTGAGCGTACGTATCTCTTTTGCTTCTGTATGTCTGTAACCGAATTTGTTTATTTTGTGATTATACTTTTTTGCAACTTTGATTTCGAGCTAACAGCAAACTGATAACGTGAACGACAAGCTCACGCTGACAAAGACTGGTTGACCTTTTGCTTAACAGATCACGGACGAAAAACAAGTGATGACAGTAATCGAAGAAATCCGAACAAAATATAACCGGCTGGACTGTATCGTAAACTGCGCCGGGATTTTTGGCATGCACGCTGCGTTCGATCTGAACACCAACCAACCACATACGATGGATGACTTCACAAAGTATTACAAGGTATTGCGGCATTAATACGATCATAGAGCAATACTCTAACCGAACTGGCTCCGTTGCGAAGCTATCATCCAGTGTACGTGCGAACATCTATTTTTATGGCTCGTATTCGGTATATTGCAGATTAATGTCTTTGGCACTTTCAACGTAATCCGTTTGGCTGTGAGTCTGCTACGAGAAACACAAGCTCGCCAAGTCAAAGAGGGTGGTGGTGTGATTATCACGGTTTCCAGTGTTCAGCATCGAGATGGCCCGGCCGAGAACGTTGCGTATGCCTCAAGCAAGGCAGCTGTATCGGGGATGACGGTACCGCTTGCTCGGGAATTGGCGGCTTTTGGTATAAGGGTGGTGGATATTGCACCTGGTAAGCAACGAAGCTAACGCCCTCATCGTTTCTTTTTCTTGCATCGAGGTTGTCCTGGCTAATTTTACACACCACAGTACAAATGATGCTGCCCATAGGCACGTTAGTCAGAATTGGTTTCCACGTCATCTGAGATTTGCCGTGCTTCTCAAAACTGTACTTCTTTCGCGAAGAAGCTAATTTTACACTATTCTTTGAATTACTTTTTCAAAGCCAGTTGATTGCTATGTTGACTGTAATGAAATTGCCCTTTTTTATTTAATTTCATGAGAATATGGTTATGAGCGTAGACAGCATATATGCCGGAAGGTCCTGCGCTTGAAGCCAAAGCGAGCTAGTTGAAACGGTGTACGTGTGGTCAAAGTTGCGAAAGACTGTGGATAGCTGAACGGGTTTGAAAGGGTCTATATGTACAGCCTTCCCCTACATAATTCCCACTGCTTGACAGGCTGCATGCTGACACCAATGTTATTGCGCGGTGGGGATAATATTGTGGAGAATGTCAGTAAGATTACCATGTTTCCCTTGCGCCCCGGTAAACCGGAAGAGTTTGCGGATCTGGTCCGATTCATCATCGAAAACCCGTATATCAACGGCACAACCATATATCTGGATGCCGGAACCCGTAATCCTCCTGGCACCACCTTTGTTCTTAAGGAGACTTAATATCGATCTGCTTATCGTAACTTATAATGAGTTACACGGCTGTATGTCTTTACGATTGATGTACGGCTGTCCAACAGTTTTCCGAAGCCGTAAAGAACCGATACCAGCAAAGTGTTCATACGTCGTGTGCCCTGTGTTTATGCTTGTGTGTGTAAGAGAGTGGGCGCTGGTGGCGTTCAGTTTCCATGAAAGAATAGTATACTGTATGTACGTAGTTCTGTTGTGTGATTCGTCTCCGATAATCCACATACTGCACATCATTGGCACTTGCTTTCGAAAAAACCTTCATCGCCTATGATGGTCTTCGATCCGTTTCACGTATGCATATTGTCTGTCTGACACTCCGAGCCAAATTGAATGCTCTTGAAATATTCAATGCACAGCATATTTTCAAAATACCTTACGTCAGCGATTCTTGTCTGCAGAAACCGATAATGCCAAAACAGTTATGATACGTATCTAGGCTTTAATACGCAAAATCATCGAAAATGAATCCCTGTTGTACAGGAACTTGAAATAAGAATCTGCACTGTAACATGTATGGATGACAGCCGGTTTCGATTTTTCTGCACGTCGGCACGCGGATGTTTACACACTATCCACACACGTTTTCCAGGGAATCATACGCAATGTTTGGATACCGCTTCATAGTAAACCTTGTAAGGAACCGGAAATCACTTTACTTTCAGTCAGTTAACTGCTAACATGTACAAACACCGTTCCCTTGCATTGTACAATTCTTTGTTTGCCGGCGCCTGTTACCAATTTCTTGAGTATATAAAACACCCCAGGATCTTCCGTAGATCACCATCATTTCCTTTAGGCTTAGAAAACAATTTCTAGCTGCACCGTGCATTCTGAAATTAGAGCATAGCCCGTAGAATCTACAAAGATGATTACAGTACTCAGTGTGTTTGTCGCAGTTTTGTTTATAGGACAGCCCGGTAAGGTCTTACTTGTAATATACAGAATGAACCACACAATCTTACCCTCATATTTTTCCAGTATTCTCCGCTCCAAGTGGGATGGGTTGCATAAGTTGCATGATTGGCTGCCTACCGCCAAGTAAGTGTAATTGACAATATATGTGTCCCAAATTGGTAATTACTACTGTATGTCTCCGTTCATCTTTCGGTTATGTCATACTGAAGTATCACATAACTTTTGTAATTATCTAAGTAATAACTAGACGTGTTTTATGTGCATGATAGTGGTCAACATTCCGTGCGGATGTGGATGCTACAATCCAAATCCAAGTGTACCCGGATCTGGCCCCGGGAATTTTCCGGGCAGTATCGCATTTCCTCGTTAAAATACGAAGTACACGATCACGTCTCAGGATCAGTCTCACTGGCAATTAGCTGCCAGTTTCCAATATGACCATTTCGAGTTCACCCTTGTAGTCGTCCTTTTGATATTGTTTTTGCTGTTGTCTTGTCGCCTTAAATCTCCCATTAAATGTGAAGATACGGTAGCAAGCTTTGCGGTTCTTTCCAGCATATCTGGATGTTGCAATAACTTAGCGATTCGATAAGCCACATAACGGCTTCAGTTCGCTATATTGGAGCGGGATATGCCTGTCGCACACCCCCGGGAGATCTACTGTACTCCCACTGTCACGAGCAAAACTCTTGTCTGCAGAAGGTTTTGTATGGATAAAAGCCACTGATCTTCCCGTTACACCAATATGAACCACGATGACCTGGCTATGCTACTGCTCTCGATAGAAGCCCTGCGCAATTTCAACATGGAAACGCAGGTCAAAAAACGGTTTTTTCTGTCAGAATCAAAACTTCCACAACTTCAACTGTCAGACTGCAAGAACACTCATATCAGTCATGATCGATCAATGGGTTTTTTTCTTAGCGGCTCAGTTTAACAAACACAAAACCTGGTCTTGGAGTTTCTGCAATCAGAACCTAGTATAAACGTCGAGATAACTTCCACAATATAGTATATCATGTATTGTCCAGTCCGAAGGAATATTGTTACCTGCTGACAAGGAAAAGTTTTAATCGCAGACAGACCGGTAGCACTGTCCCGTCTTAAAACCATCATGTTAATATACAGTACGCTAGGTCATAGGTGCCGTACTGTATCACCGTCTCCGACTGCGGTAACTGCTAACTCTCGGAATATGTTCTCTTGTAACGCTGTTCGTCGTTATGCCAGCTTGCACGACCCAGAGTTAAACGAGACTGTACCGTCAACAAATAGTTCCTATCAACGTTGCTCATCCATGTAGCTAACTTGCGGACTTAATCCAGAACCCACACATTTGAGTCTGCAACGACGTCCCGTTCCGTAATTTTCTTAATGAAAAGAGATTTAGCTTCAAGTTCGCTAGCTGTTTGTTATTGTCAAAAGGGACCGACTATCAGCGAAAAAGTATGCAGTCTGTTGTTCACTGTGCCTCTAGCTTTCTTAGCATCTTCACCCTCAAAAGGCTATAATTGCCCTTACATGCTTGTTAGCTTGGCTAATTGCGGCACAAATCTATAAGCAGAAATCAATGTACTTTTTAAGGTTGACTCATGCTTTTTCTACATATGCACTTCACACCAAAATTGTTAGAGAAAATAAGCTTACAGCTGTTTTTAAGACTTTGTACTACGAACTAATCATGTCCTAAAGGGAATTACCAGACAACTGATTGCATCTTATGCAATAACCCAGATACTGAGTTCAATTTACCGGTTTTCGAAGTTTAAATCTTGTAAACCATACTCTCGCCCTAGGTAGAAACGATGTTATTCGCAAACATCTGCACAGTCAGTTTACTGATATTTTTGGTGTAAGCGAACCTATTTCCCGGTTTCAATGACTGTAATACGGTTTGTACAGCAATATTTGGTCTACAGGACTTTCTTAATATTTCCTGGAAAAACATAATTTCAAGCATCAACAGTGCATCTTTAGAAGAGACTACTGCTGATCCGAAACTGTTCTCAAACATTTGCCTCCATGGCGCATATCCACCGGATCGGGAAGGTAGAACCCATATCTTGTGTTATACATACGGAATAAGTGTATATCGTGCAATTGTTTCGAAATAGGGCTTAGTAGCTTTGGTAACTGGAGGGGCATCTGGACTGGGCAAAGCCACAGTCGAACGTCTGGCCAACAACTGCTCAACGGTATTCGCCGTTGATCTCCCGGACGCAATCCACACCGTGCACAAACACTGGCATTTTCCACCGGAATATGATCTGCATTACAGGGCAGCCGATGTGAGTCATTGCCGCACAATGGCGCACATTCAAACTTGCCTCGGGTGAATACTGTGATTATATGTGACAGCTATGCGTCATCAGGTTACGAACGAGAAGCAAGTATCCAAAGTAATCGAAGAAATCCGGGGAAAATACAAACGCCTGGATTTTATCGTTACCTGTGCGGGCATCATGATCCCAAAACCTATTTACGATTTTGATAAAAATCAACCACAAAGCATGGACGATATTGCCCGGACATACGCCGTAAGTTCGACCCCACAAATATCAAATTGCTTTCGAAATCTGCAAAAAAGGACAACGCACGTTGCTCACATACCTACCTTTGAATCTTCGTAAATGCGCTTTCGAATAGTAATGTGCCAGGCCTGATGGTTTCTTCTCTATACTTTAGGTCAATGTGTTTGGCACGCTGAATGTGATTCGCTTGGCGGCCGGTCTGATGAAGGATACCAAACCTCATAACGGCAACGAAGACAGGGGCGTGATCGTCACCGTGTCGAGCTGTTCCCGGCATGATGGGCCTGGAGAACAAGTGGTCTATGCTGGAAGCAAGGCAGCCATTGCCGGAATGACCGTTCCGCTGGCTCGAGAGTTTGCGCCTCAAAACATCCGTGTCGTATGTATCGCTCCAGGTAGGAACTGGATTTGATTAGACCCTACTGTCGTACGTACGCAAAATTGGTTACAATGATCGGTGCAGGAAAAGGAATAATTTTGCTTTTGCATCCTATAGTATGCCTTAGTTATACATTTTTGTCTAGTATCTGTCTTGAATCTGAGCATTCTTTCCTTGTGGTTAGTTAACTTAGTAGTTCAACATTCGAGTGTTATAGCATTCCGCTATTTTCTTTTTTTCACATTTCAGGTCCATTTTTCACCCCAGCATCGGCCCAGTTCGCAATAGACAAGTCCTCCGAGCTGATGATTTTTCCACAGCGTCTCGGTAAGCCGGAGGAGTTTGCAAACCTCGTGCAGTATATCCTGGAGACTCCATTTTTAAATGCCACAACACTTGATCTGGATGCTGGATTCAGAAATCCAAGTGGACCGAAATGGGCGATAAAATAAGCATGCTATAATATTATTTCGAACAACGTAAAAAAACCGGTGTACCAACACGCTCTACGTGATTTTATTTAGCACAATACCATACCGTGATCTTGGCTCTGATTGCTTTGCCACAGATTTAAATATTTGAGAACAGCTGAAAAGGCATGCAGACAATTAAGTTATTTATAATTTATGTATTAAAGAAAGTCTCTGGTTTTGGCGTCATATATGTACGACGTAAAGATAACCTTTTACTACTGTGTATCGGCTGAAATCAAGCGCAATTCTTCGAAGAGGAGTACTGTCTAACAATCTTCGTAGTTTGCACACAGATGGTTTATTAATAATATTAACGTTCTATCCCACGATACAGCGCAATTTTTGTCGATTGCTTAAACAAACAGTCACACATTTGTACAGAATTCCTGCCAGTGAATGTAGGGCCACATATAAGTATATACAGGTATAAGAAACACACGTGCAGCTTATACAAAATAAAAAGACGTACAGTAGACAATATTGCAGCTTAAAATAAAAGGAACAAACCAAATATCACACCAATTACTGGCACAAAACTGAAGACATTTCCCTTCGCGAAATATAACGTGCTGGCGCTGTTTCTGCCGTCGTCGTCTCTGCAAGTCAAAGAAACAGGTGAGAACGTAGACGAGTACGTACATGCATTTGTCAGGTACACAACCGGAAGTGGTTTACCTATCAGTACGACAGCGACAGATTACATAAAGTGCACTCGTACGGTATGTTTACATGGTGGTCGTGGAATTAGCCAAGCCGATAATGCCGCAGGCGATACGGGCACCGGCATTTCCGGTGGTTTTGCTCTCCGGATTGCCTCCTTTGCCCAGATCATCGACTTTCTCATGAACGACAACTGTTCGTCCCACAACGCTGCCGGGACCGAGAAGGGTTACGATGTGGTCAGTGATGTTGAGCTGCGCTACCCCTTGCGCTACAAGAATTAAATGGGCCAGTTTTACATGAATTTTGCTTCACAGAAAACCAAACACAAAGGGGCACAAAAAGAAAAAATAAAGAATAGTACGCATATTACCATCGGATTGTATGTTCCCAAGATCCCCAAAGTGGCGGATGTGATCGGCAGGCGCACCGTGATCTTCGCGTAGCGGATTAAAATGTGCAGCGGCGCTCGCACAGCCGTTACTCAGGTCTCCAAATGTGTGGATATGGAAACCATGTTGCGCTGTGAACGCTATTTGTTACAGTACCCGTATCGGACGTTCTCGAAGCACAAAAAATGTATGGTACGTTTCTTACTGTTTGGCGCGAGTCCGGTAACGTTTCCCGTGATATGCACTTGCCTCCGGCGTGGTTCTTCTTCAAACACTACGGTACCGTGGACCGTATCGGACATCACCAGAACCGCAATGCCTTTGGTCGTGAAATGCGCTTCTTTCCATTCCCGGGGCGCTTCACGGTGGTTCGGATCCAGGGCCGTTACCAAAGCGCTCAGCAGGCAAATCAGTCCCAAAATAATATGCATCTTCCCGATTGCGTTAGATTTTTGATGTATATTGCAAAAAGCTATTTGGACTGCTTTACGACAGGATTGACTTAGAAGATTGGGTGAAATTCAATTGCAATGTTATAGAGATTTATAATGCATATAATCTGCAAGCCGCAAAACCTGGAATTATATCATAAAATTCGATATGAATCGGTAATACTTCTGTTATGCACTGTGTATTACTTAATGCAGTATCTAACGCGCATGATAAGATAACTGTTAGTCTGCTACTAGTCTCATATACCGATGCTCAATAACATCCAGCGCGCAAAACATCAGCTTTCAACAGGTTGTAAACAAGCGTAGCTACATGTGTACACGTACGGTACCTGGTAATTGTTATCGAACACACCGGTAGTTTACGGTTGGCTGCAGCGATTAAGCGCACAATACCGTTATCCAGACGTTACGCTTCCGATTACCTGTCTAAATGCTTGTTCGGCTTGAATGTAATACGTTTACCTCAGCGGTGGGAAATTTTCAGACTTACTGCAAAGTCATGGTGCAAGCATCAACAAACACCAATCACTAACAAATAACTGCTTGTCATAATAAGTGCTGCACACAGTACGGTAGTGTAAAAGCAGTTTTCACGGAAGTTGTTACCTACGTACCGTAGTATGTACATGCACCGCAATACAGTGACAACACGTGAAAAAACTGCTCGATTTATGTTGAAGTGATTTGGTTATTCAGGTATAAAATTTAGCACAGACTACAGAGTATACAAAAACTTGGTGTTAGCGTTCCAA
>JAQGAU010004416.1:0-11650 GCA_034698045.1 Paramacrobiotus richtersi | reverse complement strand
AGGGAGACAGCATTGGCGGAAGTACGGTAGACGGTTTCCAAAAAGTACAATTAAACCACGAATTTTGACGCAGTCCTGGTGCCGCCGTGTGTGTCGGTTTTCTATGCCTATCCCATTTACGCTTTTAGTACGCACTATGCAGTTATCCAAGTTGCCAACGCAAACACTCGATGTTGATGTTTTCGCAACTGGCATCGTCGCTAATATGTAGAATAAATGCAGCATCTCATTCTCATGTAGATATTAGCTGCTAATTAAACGAGCCCTTTCAATAAACAGAAATGCCAGAGAGAGAAAGCAACTCGCAATCAGTTCAACTTGAAAATTCACTTGCAAATGTAACTGATACAAATAGCTTTATACATTCATTTTGTTCGCAACGGTTATTTACATTAGCTATAAGTATTAAATTAAGTTATTTATTTTTCAGGATTATTTTAGTAGCACTATCACCGTACACGTACACATGCGCAGTATATCTAAAAATGTGTTGTGATATAAAAGCCGCTTATCGTAATTTGGTTTGGCTCTGATTGTGCATTGTTTGTTAATTATATGTGTTTTTCGTGCTGCTGTACGTGCATACCAATGAAGCTGTTTAAAGGGATTATCTTTATGGAACTTTTAAGTATTTTCGGAGCAAGCAGCAGTATTATCCTACAGGAAGTGTTCTGCGTGCTGCTCGTAATAATTTACATTTTCAAACGCAGGTGCTGTACTTCCCAAGAGCTTGTAAACAAGGCAAAGTAAATACAATCGTGTATACATGTGGGCTCTGGAATGCCCGGCGATCAAACCGGTCAGCATAATTGGATGAAATTTTGTTTTTGCCGTAGATCTAATTACCGAGGATATCGGAGTAGGTTGCATCATCGAAGAAGTAAACTTTTTTGTATTCCTAGCGTTGTTTATGAAACTATGTAAACGACGGCAAATAACAGAACTGCATTCGTGAATGTGGAGTACTCTTAAGCAGCTTCATAATACGCCAGCATGGGCCAGGCAGGAAACCCTTAACAATTGCCAATCCAGCGGAGGAAACAGATTATTGGGATTACTGCCTTGTCCCGTATGTTTGTTTAATAGTTTAAAGCAGCGTAGTATGCGGTCCTCGGCGATACACATACCAGAGCCTTAGTTTCTACTCCGAGTATCTGTACTTATCATCGTCTGCGAAATCGTTCCCGTAAAATTACAAACGGCCGAATTTGTAATGAATGTATTCACCACTCATTCAACGTCGAAGAATGTGTTAGGAAATTGCGGATTTCGCGTTGCGCCTTTCTTTTTCTTTGACACTATTAATGTTTACAAATCGAAGACTCCAGTTTACGCTGTTGTCGCTTATCACGTATCCTGGACCGGTTCAAAATTTATTTGCTAAATCGTGCTTTCTTCTTCAGTTTTTCGTTTAGTACAAACAATAATGACGACTGCGATAAACGTTGTATCGCATAGCGACGTGAACTAAATAAGCGCCTGAGAGATCTGCTAGAAAAAATTCTGAAGTTTAACGAAAACAGCTTCAAGTTTATGCTTACAGAACTGTTGATCTATCGTATTGTGGGGTTTTTTACACGTTAACCTTAGTTCGACCAGACTTGAAGTCCCAAATGGGTTGTCTGCTCTTGCGTTGTAATAATAAGAAATAATGGTAGAAGAAGTACTAAGAAGCGGGTAAACACAGTGTATTTATAGGGGTCAAAGAAATGCTTAAATTTCGAAATGTGCGTACCAAAAAACTACTTTATATGTAAATTATTGCGTAATATAAAATCGACCATGCAGTTTGCTCTTCAGGTTCCACACTGCGAATTCAAGCAACCTTAAATTTCATACTAATTAACCAGCACAACTGATCAACAGAAACCATGCGCCATTTCTAACAAATATTTCCCAGACTTTGAGAAATATACATTTTAATAATATTACAATAGAAATTCCAGAGGGACTATCCAAAAACTCCCAAAACTGTGGTTACTATATACACCTGTTAGAAGTTCATGACATCGTGATGCAACAAATGTGTTTTATGTGCAGACCAAAAGGCAGGTCGATTGCATTAATGCTGAAACGTGTAAAATGTACGAGTGAAAAGACAGTATTTGATCGCCTACTCCTTTCATGATCAGTTGCTTGATACTTACATACATATACATTTTTTCCCAAATATTTTCCGTTGAGTACTATTTACTGCACGAACATTTTTTCTAAAGTTTAATGCTTTTTCACTAGTCGTTTTTCCTTCGAACTGGTTGATCATATATTCTTTGTACGTTTTCCGATGATTAATTCCACTTGTGATTTGTAGCCCACCGTGCAGTGTAGATTATTTTCAACGATGTATCAAAATAAAAAGTACATGCAAACATATCAGCACCTATTCGGGAGTATCCTTACAAGTTTGAAGACTGCAACGGCGCAGAATTGGACAATATGTTTGTACATATTATGTCTGCGTGTGTACTCTTCATGACCAGACTTCGCGCGTCCATAAAACTACATAAATATGTGTATGTATAAGTTCCGCCGAGATCGCACCATCGAAGTAACCACTGTGCGAATGTTTGGTTACTAAAATAGTCTAGCTACGCGGTACGTACGTGGTAACGCGTTCAGCTAATTATAATATGAATATAGAAGTATGCAGATTAGTCTCGGTTCACGATCCACAAGTAGTGTTACATAAGGTTGGCAATTAGAACTATTTTTATTAGAAAATTAAAGTCAGATTTGTCGTGCGAAACAACCTTCTGTTTCGTTGCAAACTTTATAAAAAGAAAACGACGCTGTCTTTGAAATTAAGCGGTCCCGACAGCGTATCCGCAACGCCGGTAGCTATATATAGAAAAACGCGGTATGCAGTGGATAAATAGTTTGCATGCTGACGCATGTGGTTTTAATTAAATCGCGTGGTTCTATGTGGTAAACATTTAGAAGAACCGATATAAACAATTTTCTGGAATGTCTTTTGAAAAAGTTTCACTGTTAAAACCCGTCGTTATCTGCATGACCTAACATTTATAAACAGTCGTAACTGCATTACCTACGCTTTCCCAAACTTATTACACAGTGAAAAGTACAGAGTTTACCTAAACCATGTATAAAGACTGGGGGAAAATTTTACGTTGAAGACAATTTTTTCGTCGAAACATTTTCTCCAGCTTGTGCAATGCGGTCAGTCACCTTTTTTTTAAAAACCATTCTTATAAGCTTAAGGGTTTAAATCACACACTATATGCAACATCTTTAAGAGAAATCACTGTAATATTAAACAATAATGTTTTAGCAGTTCCGTCGCACCAATATACATGCTGTGCGACCCGCACCGGACATAGTGTGATGTCCGTACGTACCTGTGTTATTGGTATAAGTGTTTATTTCCCATTTCTGCCTGAGCATAAACCTGCCCCTGTATTTTCGCACTGTCAAGCTAAACAACTATTATATACCTGCTGCTTCTTCGTTTTTGTAAACTTTTCAACACGTTTGCGCTTGATCGGTCTGCTTGCACTTCAGCAGTGATTATTTATTATCAATCTTTTGCAAATATACTTGATGACAAAGCGTTAAATAACTAGTTCAACTTTCATATTGTAAACGTTTAACACATGAAACATGGATCTGAAAACAATGAGTCATCCATCTGGCATACAGTATGCATAACATTTAGACTGCGCTTACGAGAAATTTAAATTTGTTTCGGGCAACTTGCTGGTTAATCCTGCAAGAAGCTGAGTATGCTTATATAGTACGTAGCGTTATATGGATCCGTGTAAATTTTGCACTGTCCTCCTTATAATTGTCATGTAAGAAATGCACCGGCAACAAACGTACAGTAAATACAAAATTTTATTTCGAGTAAAACTGATTATGCTTTTCAAACATGAACGGCAAAAAAACAGCGCACAAACGGACTTATATTTTAAGTCACATGTTTTGGTGCGGTAATGTCGAAAATGAATACAAGCTATTTTTGGATTTTTAAGTAAGGTTTGTGATTCTGCACACTTAATCCAGACGATGGGAAATTCAAGTCGCCGACATTGATGTTATTGACCACAGTTCATCAAATAGAATTGTAACCGAACACGAGTCGCAAATTTTCTCATCGCTTACGCAAATGTGTAAATGGCCGTAAACGACAAATTGCCTGCATATATACCACAAAACAACAGCAGTGAAATCGCACTCGAACGAAAAATTTACATGTACGGTATGCGGCTACGCTTGGCAGTGACATGAACCACGGCTGCACGGCGCTCATGCTCATTACCTCAAGGTCACTACCAGGTAGTGGTCGAGTCAAGGTCAAGACATGAACGCAAGGGACACAAGACTGTTTTGCAAAGCTATTCCTAATAAGCGGCTAGCTAAAATTAATCCGGAAAAAGATATACAACTGCAAACTCACCTTGTCGGATGTGAACTTGTACGCTTGTATTCCATAATTATTTAGCATAACAAAATCCGTATGTATATGCAAACTTTGCAGCCGGTTGGGAAAACAGTTGCAGTTAGGTGATAAATAAAGATCTTTGGCATGGAAACCATCACCGCTTGGTAGAACAACTAAAACAGACGTAGATAAACTCCTTCCACAACAGCACCACAAGCGATGGAGATCAACAGCACTTATATGTGCGATCGTAAAAATATAACGTGCATCCAACCAGATGATGGAAACAAAAATATACGACGATCAAGACGACATGCCCGCCGCATACGGCATTTCCGCCGCTATTCCGGCAATTGAGAAAGTTGGAATGTTGGTAGATGGATGGGTGTAATGAATGATCGCGAGATGGTCGTTCCAAGCAAGCTTACGGCTAAACTTGCTGATGATGCTCTTTCATGCAAAGTGTTCCAGAAAAGTACGGTCCACGAAAGGATAATTGCCTATCTAGGGTAATTAGATCAAAGGTGGGTTAAATGTTCTCTAGAGGGGTATGATTACATTTAATCAACCACAAACACCACTAGCTGTGATCGACATAGGGAAAAGCTTGACTTCAGCTCCGCACTGCAGCAAGCGATGGAATACACCGGAGGTTTGACGGTAACGGATGGATTACCGGGTGATCCGATAAACGTACAACATGTTTTCCTCTCGCAAAACACCAGCCGGCCAGCGGTTTCTTAAACGGACTCGGTTTCTTTGCTGGCAACGAAATCTCACGCGCTTCTGATGAAACAGATATCGTCTGCCCAATGTCTTCATATTACTTTCTCTCATTTGATGCCAAGTCGTTTATACGCAGAGATAGCGAGAGTGCATACTTATTTTAAACTTGCACTCACCATAGCGTGTTTTTTTGCGATGCATTTTAAGGATAATCGTCATAAGCTGTTTCGAAATCTTGGTTTCAGGGCAGATTACATACTCGGACTCCGACGCAGGATTTAATGTAGCCGTTTATGCGACAGTTTTGATCAGTAATTTTGCTGCCTGAAATATTTTTTATGGTCTCCCAATGGGTTTATAACTTTCTTACATTTATTAAAATATCAGTAGGGTCATTAATTAATTATTTACACAATTTAATTAGCATCATCACAATAGTACAACAATTGCGTCAATGTGTTCGGACGCAGTACAATTTCTGACGATACTACGTACTTTTGTGAACCGGCTTTTTGAGCCTCAAACTGATTAAATCAATTAAGCGCTAGTTACCACTTTATAACCGCCACATTTCACACTATTCGTTACTCATTTTTTTACAGCTATACTTTATCTGACTGGCAATAGTTTTACCAATGTTCGTAATGGGACTGCTAAAACCTGGCCTGGCACATTATACGGAATATCATCATGTTTGTTCAGAAACCAAACGTGTTAATATTTGGCACTTTTGTTTACATATCAAGGCGCTAGGGTGGGAAGCCGAATTCAGACTGTGATAACAGACGTAAGATGTTTTCTGGATTCTGGAAGAACAATGCACAGATTTTATTTTATCTGGTCGCACGACTTCATGGGCAGAAAGCACCGGAACTCCGTTTTTTTTGCAAGACCGCTTCTAGAACAGTATATTTTGTAAAAACTTTTAGAACTTGGAAAACTCAGCTTTTATTGAGCGGCATGCGGCACTGAGCGGTTCTCAAAATTTGTCCTTATTTCCGCGGCCATTTCCCTATTACCTGCGTCAAACATATAATTATGAAAGTCTCTGAGTATTAGCGATATATTAAGGATGTGTGATCAGCTAAAACAAGCTTAATTAGCTACAGTATAATAAAGTATACCGCAAGTTACTAAACAAGCTGTCGTACAACCAGCCATTCCTAAGAAAATTATAATTTAAAACAGAAAAACATGTCAGACCAAAACATTATTAGATTATTGCAGAATAGAATTAATAACATTTCCCGTAACTGGTAAAGCTGCATCTGAAAAGATCAGAGCGCTTACGTACAAAATTACCTGATGCTACGTATACACTATTGCAATAGAGTTGCGCCAGTCAATTTTGATCACATCAATTGACTGCTAGATTCAAGCATTTTAACGGCGTCAGCCAGCAGGCGTTTAAGATATACTAGTCGGAAAAAATACAACAATATGTTCATGTTTTGCGGCGAAAGAGAGTGTTCTCAGACATTTGCGTGATAGATTGAATTGGTTTCGAGAATTTTGAAGAGTCGTTACTGCCGGATGACCACAAAATATAAGGTCAAAGAAGGAAAGATATCTGTATTCCACCAAGCGGGGATAAGATAAGATAAACTGCGTACTACAATTACTTCGATTACTTCGTACTGATGCGTCAGATAAATGCAACTTGGAATTTAACCAGATGAGATCGCCTTATGCGTGATACCACCGGTTTGCTCATTTCGGTGTTCTTAACGGTACTACCTTTGGTATTTAAGCGCAGATATAGTATGATAACGCAATAATACGTTTGTCAGATATCTTTTAGAAACTCCCACTTTTACTTCATACTTTAGTGCTTTACGAAATGGCCTTTTAGTTAGTTTGCAAGGCAGTTTTTCGTTTGGTCATTTTCCAGTTCCGTGACAGTTCTTGAAGTCCAGTATTTCTGACATCTGACTTGTTGATACCCCTCAGTCGGATATATTTCTCCCGTAACTTTCCAATTCCAAATACGTCACAATGGGAGAAACGAGCGGAAATTGTATCAAATGGCTGATGTTCACCTTCAATGTCATTTTTTGGGTATGTATTAGATATGTACAGTATGTACAGTATACAGCTATTAAGCAGAAGGACAAGGCAAAAAATCAAACTGGATTCGTTATTAATTATCATATTAGACTTGCCTATAATCTAGCAAGCAATCAGCCACATGATCTACTTATCAATGAAATTATAATTCAAAAGTGCTGGTTACGTATACGTATCTATGCTGGTTAGTAGTGAATATCGCAGCTCCAAGCCAGTTTTAGTTATATTACCTAAATGACTTAAAAGTAGGTAGTAGTTGTCTGAATTAATTTGGATATTACGTTGTTCATGGCTTTTTTGATCAACTCTTGCTATGATGATACATCAAAACCTGTAATATTATTCTTGTCCAGATTATTGGCATCGGTCTTATCGCTGCCGGAGCCATCGCACAAATTTCGTACAAGGAATACTTCCATTTGATGGACACGGAAAATGTTAGCATTACTGCACCTGTCATGCTGATTATTATTGGAGTGGTTATCTTTATCATCTCGTTTCTGGGGTGCTGCGGTGCTATTCGAGAAAGTTATCCTATGCTGTTGACCGTAAGCTTGTACTTGTTATTGAGAACCTTATGCGAAAGCGCAGTATCATACAGTAAAAAAAAGCCATATGAAAATAACCTGCTTAACGCTATGTGTTTTAAAATTTAAGCATCGTTATTTGTAGTTTTCTGTGTTACTTGGAATAATTTTCGTTCTGCAAGTCGCTGGTGGAATTGCTGGATATGTTCAGAAAGGCAAGGTAAGACAATCATTCCGATTGACCATGTGCAAAAAGCGAAAAACGCCTACTTCCGTAGGTATAGATAGTTTGATTGTAGTGGTGCATACTTTAAATGTCATATCATATGGATCAGGTTCGGTTAAACCTGAGACTACTATATATACTACACAGTCCATACTTAATGTTACTTGACGGTGAACGTCTACTTCGCAGTGGCTTGAAATTAACCAAAAAAAGATTTAATAATGAAGGTTTCATCCAAAGATCACATTTCTGAAATCCAGTTCTTTCACATTCTGAAATTATCTTCCATGGCATATGGTAGGTCGAAACCTGGATCAAAAACGGATTGAAGCATGATATTGATGCTTACCGAAATACTACGGACACAGTGGCCCACCAGTACGTGGACCAGCTCCAGCAAGATGTAAGGCTATCTCGATGAATAACAGATAATAGAAGAAATTTCATATGACAAAAATGAGATTGACAAATTAGTGTTTCCGTTGGTGAAAGAATTTGTAATTTGAGAAACGTTATTTGAAAACACCCCAAATACGGATTTGACAACACATGCAAAATTGCTCTGACTCCAAAATTTATATTATATTACAGCTTAAGTGTTGCGGTGCAGAGAATTACGGTGACTGGATCAGCAACCCAAGTGTTAACCGCACAAGCAATCAACCCCCGACCTCCTGTTGTAAAGTAGCCAAGGACCAGTGCAGCCCTGCAAACATTAGCGCAACCATCCTTGCCTGCGCAGCTAATCCTCCAGGACCTGAGTGTATCATCTACACCACCGGATGTGCCCCGCAAGTGGTCTCCATTCTGGGAACAGCTCTAGCTGGAGTAGCTGGTGTTGCTCTGGGGTTGGCTGTTATTGAGGTATGCAAACTTAAATGCAAGACCACGCACCGTATCGCACAGAAGATGCTAACTTTTGGCAATATAAAAATACAACACGGAAAAATTGGATATATATACGGCCTTACATTAAATACCAAGGTAACCTTTACTTTATTTTTGCAGCTCATCGGAATTGTCTTCGCTTGCTACCTCATAAAGCGAGTGCGAAGTGGCTATACTTACGCCTGATCACAGACCCAAGAACGCTTTTTTACGTGCCACCGGTTCAGTGGATAAACCACACCAGTATTCTGACGGAAACCTAAAATGTTTTAACACTCCTAGAAAATGATTGGAAAGACTGTTGCAATTGTGCATTATACGTGTGTTATAATATAACGACTGTGGCGACCGCATTGTCATAAATAAATTCTCTGTCCGTATTTTGGAATGGTCGTAACATATATGACACATTAAACTGCGCACAACACATTTTGCATGCGTATGTGTTACAAGTGCTATGTACGATTTTATGAGCAGCCATATAATTATTACAGAAAGCTTCAAAGCTGCTTTAATTGTCCAACGAAAAAACAATGGGTCCATATGAACAACGTTGAACCGTTGATATCGAGACACATTAGATACAAGCAGTCAGTGCTTCTGAACTCATCTAAAGCCGGTACAGAGTAGACCTTGATAAGAGATAAGAGCTGCATAAAATATTTCCCATTCCGCTGATACGATAGCAATAAATAGAATTAATTTACGAACGAAGATTGGTATAATGATGGTTCTTGTGTGCATAAGTGCAGGCTGTACAGCTTTTATAAAGGGACTGCTGGCATTGGGGCTCCTCTGTTTAGCAAATCCACAATCACTGAAAACAAATATCAGTCGTCCATAAATTACAGCTAGCAATTGATCAAAAAAGGAGCAATATGTGTAAAGACGCAATATCCGATTATAAAAACGGTAGATTTAGGTAAAGGTTGCATGTAACAAACAGGTATACCGGTATGCGGAACAGCAGCTGACAATTTCTGAATTTCATAATATTCGAAATTTTTTGTTTCAATGACTGTTCTGTTAGACGGCCAAAATAATATACCACATACAATTCATGAACGCATTCTCGCACAGAAGCAGTCAATTGAAACCATTAATAAGCGCGCATATACATGTATAAGTACTTACGGATTAGATCATTCCTAGGCCTGTTTCATATCTCATAGTTCTGTTTTTAACGAAATTTTTTTCCATTATTGTAATATAAGGCGTACTCGCATTTTTCTGCTGCTTGTACAGTACATATATGTCATCTGCATTACTATGTCGATTACTATATACCAAGGTAGCTTACAATTAGTGTTCATTCCTACTCTGGATAAAAGCCACGGTCCGCAACTGAACTTACTTTTCAATGGCGGTTCAAGGTAGCGCATGATCATGTTGACCACTTTGCTATGCGACAAAAATCGTGCACTATCATCGGCAGTTTCGGGTATATCGTTAACGATTTTATTGACTGGTCTGTTGGCGTTCGAACTGGCCACATGGAACATGGGAACATTTGCGACTGGACGATCGCGAAATAGTTGCGGTAACCTTGCATCTGTCGTTCGGACACTACCCAGTGTTGGACGGGTTAAAGGAGGCGTACTGTCAGTGAACGGACCATGCAGGAACTTGTCAAACAAAACAGTGCGGAAAGTCGTAGGCGGCGGTAGTGGTGTTGTCGATGTGGTCGGTGGCTCCAAGTTGGACGTCTGCGGTGCCACAACGATCGCGTCGGCGGACATGTATGGTCGTTGAAAATGTTGCCTAATGGTACCTAAGCGAAGACAAACGAACTACAGTATCGGACAACAACGTTAACTGGTATATGTGGCTAAGTGCAAACATGAAGCGAAAGGGTTCTCTAACATTGCCGGCACTCTTTCGTTCGTTCTTTTTCTGTCAAGGTCACCAACAGCGTGCATTACCGTGAAGGATGCATCATTTCGTTTGTTCTAGTTTATTTTGATTATAATTAATTATCCTATTACAAACGTTTTTACTCACTTCCAACGGCAGGACCATTTCCGGCTACAACGTATAATGGTGTAGAAAAATCGTACACGTCCCCATCCACGACCCGCACACGATCTAACAGGAACGAACATCCCAGTATGCCGTTGTGGATAGATGCATTTCCGGGTACCAGTCCGACCAGATTTGGTAACCGCTGGTTGACGTAGGCATTAGCAGTATTTTTGGAATTGAAAACTCCCGCGCCTCCGTTATGGTAAACACATTCCGTTACCAGTGTGCCGCCCTATAAGATTATAGCAAAAACATACATTTTTCGGTATAAATACGTTTTTAAACATGGTTGAAATATACTCGAAAAAAATATACCGCCTAAATAAAATGCGACCGTCGATGCCGTATACCGAACATGTACATGTATTTCACTGACCATTTTTTGACCTTCCGGGTTGAATCCAACGCCAATCCAGAAATTCTGCGGGCGAAATGCCGGAGGGGTTCCAAATAGTTCCATGGGAATTTTATCGGGCGAATTTTCGTCATGAGCGAACTTTACTAAAATACTGCATTTGCCGGTTACCAAACAGTTCTCCTCTGGGAAACCGATGCAGCCTTTTTCTGTGCCACAGTCCGCAGTCGGGAACCCGGCGATTACTGATGGAGCTTGACACCAACCATATCCTATACCCATGACTATCAAGTAAACTTGGACAATTCGGAAAGACATTTTTAGTACAGTTGCAGTCGTTGTGCTGTCGATTTCGTATACTGTCGGATCGCAGCCTTTTAGAGCAAGCATTTCGGACGTTAAAGATCCTTTTGAGTCTGCGCGGCGTTCAAGATGATCAG